>JAWQEG010003661.1:5000-84732 GCA_033782935.1 Petrolisthes cinctipes | reverse complement strand
CCTTCAAGACGCATTTTCAAACAGGTGCACCTTTCTCTCGTCTGTTCTCTAAACCGTTCTCCCTTACATCTCGTTACTCTCGCTCATGATTCCTCCTGTCACTACCATTATTACGTCACTTCTCACATCCACCCACCCCTAACCATTTCTCTCGTTTCCCTCCTTTTCCTTTCTAGCATTTGCCAATTAGTTTCTTATTTTTGTACATCAACTCACTCTTATCCACTCCACTGGTTTCCCCCCTTTCTCCTTTCCCGCATGAACTAATTTATATCTTATTCTTTCTTTCCCACTCCCACTCTTCACCACCTTTGATCTGACCACTCCTACACTACCAATCCTTCTTCCGTCCGGCCCCACCCTCCTCCTTGACTCTCCCCTCTCCTAACCTCTTGTACTCCTCCCTCCACCTTCCCACTACATCCCCTCTCCCATATATACACACTATCCTCCTGCCCAACTAACCTCTCCAGGACACATTTTCCCTCACTTATTTTTGTCTCCAGTTCCAGCACCTCCCTCCCAGTTGTTATTCCCTCCCCTCCCTTCTCCCCTCTCCTTCCCATCCTTACCTCCCTCCTCACTCCCTGTCTGTCTCTCCCCCTTCCTGTATCCCTCCCTGCTCCCCTCCCCCTTCCCATCCTTACCTCCCTTCTCACTCCCTGTCTGTCTCTCCCCTTTCCTGTATCCCTCCCTGCTCCCCTCCCCCTTCCCATCCTTACCTCCCTTCTCACTCCCTGTCTGTCTCTCCCTCTTCCTGCTCCCCTCCCCCTTCCATCCTTACCTCCCTTCTCACTCCCTGTCTGTCTCTCCCTCTTCCTGCTCCCCTCCCCCTTCCCATCCTTACCTCCCTCCTAACTCCCTGTCTGTCTCTCCCCTTCCTGCTCCCATCCCCCTTCCCATCCTTACCTCCCTCCTCACTCCCTGTCTGTCTCTCCCCTTCCTGCTCCCCTCCCCCTTCCCATCCTTACCTCCCTTCTCACTCCCTGTCTGTCTCTCCCTCTTCCTGCTCCCCTCCTCCTTCCCATCCTTATCTCCCTCCTCCCCGCATCATCACCCGAGCATTTCCTCTCCTTTTCCCTTTTGTCCCACTTTTCATATCGACAGAGATCCTCCACGTGGTATCGACCTGGTCAAACGAGAAGCTACTACAGTACCATACAGGGAGAAATGAATGTGTGTGTGTGTGTGTGTATGTACAGGAAGACGACAATACTACTAACGCTTTCAGGCCCCGTGTCGCACTGTTTTTCGGGAATAACTTTGTAACTAAAGGTTGGATCAGTATGATGTTTTGCCACGGGTTCTTTCACACCTTCCGCTAATTTTTGGCACTATAATGGATTACCAAAAGTGAATAATTAAGGCACTTGTCCCCGAGAAATGAGTCATTTTTATGAAATTTAACACTGGGATACGAACGATCATAGTGTGACGTATATACCACGTCAGAGAAAGGGGAAGGTGGAGAGGAAGGTAAGAAACAAAAGGGAAGGAGCCTGAGGAAAGGACGAGTATATATATTAAGGACGGTCTGCAGAGGGAAGCCAATGAAAAAGAATGAAAAGAAGGAAAGGGCAGATGGGAAGCGCACCAAGGAACAGTGTGAAGGCTGCCACAGAGAAACCAAACCACAAGATGGAAACAGAACGGGGGGAAAAGACAAAAGGGAGGGAAGAAAGGTAGGAGAACAAAATGAAAGGATGGGAAACAAAATGTTATCATCTTACACCATACATTTATGTAATGACAGATCGGAGGAAGGAATGAGGATACATCAGGAGGGAATGAAGGAAATGAGGAAGGAAAGTGGTAAAAGAGAAAATATGATGAATTAGACTACTGGAAAGAAGGAAGTAGCTGATAAAAAACGAAGGAAAAAGGAATGGAAACTTTAAAAAAGAAGCAAGAAAATGAGATTGGGGAGCAGGTTCCAGTGCACGACGGAATAGAAAAATGAAGAAAGATAAGAGGGATGAAAGTAAAAAAAGGTGAAAGAAGGAAGTAAAGAAGTTAAAGAAGGAAGTAAAGAAGTTAAAGAAGGAAGGTAGAAGAAGGTACATCAGTAGAGCATGACGCAACCACACACACCTCATCCCCCCCCGTCCATCTCACCCCCTCTCGTAAACACACACACGAACACACTAACACTCACGCAAGGACAGAAGCGGGCTTATCTACCTACACCTTGCCTTCCTCAAGCAAGCATACATGCGTATGCACACACACACAGAAATACTGTATCCTCCAAGTAGCCACAAGCTTCTCTTCACTCTAACACACACACACACACAAGTATGTCTCATTCAAATTGCATCAGACCACACCAAGCATCACAATAAGCTTTTAATCACTCATACTTTCCACGAACAAAAACTATATCTCCAGTACACATGTCCTTGAATAAGCTTATATGACACTTCTATATTCCACCCCAACCCCTTTCCATTGGTAAAGCCTATATATATGTTCTGTCACTGTGCTTGTATAGATGGTGTTGGTGAGATCTCAGTGATCAGCAGCTCTATCCAACTTGCCCGTTGAAGACAAGTTATCTGTCAACTCCTCCCGCCTAAAAGGTTTTGCACTGATGCCTGCTTGTGCTTGGTACCAGTGAGGTCATGTCCATACGTTACAAACGTATCACTCACTCGTCTGCCTGCTTTCAGTGAGGGTGTGGACATTTTGGGAGTGTGTGACAGAAATAATAATGTAGGGATAAAAGGGTACAGAGTGGATGATTGGTGTAACTTACCCTGAGGATGGTTGATAAGCTGGAGGATGAGAGGTCGACGGGTGACAATGCCAGAGCCTCGCGGTAGGAAATCCCTACAGGATGAGAAAAGTACGAGTTAGTTCAACTAACCACTTTACTTGATACATACACATACACACACAATATGCATATATTGTAATGACTGTATAATCTACAAGCCCGTACACACACATATGCAATCCACACTACCATTCATAGACCACAGGTGCACCCACACACACAGATGAGTCATCAACTGGAACACATTTAGCCAAGACCTTTACGATAAAGAAAAAATACTATTACACATATCATGATCAGACATGGGGTAATAAAAATATATAATAGTAATAGACTAGTACAAGGTTTTCTAAGTAATATTAATAGATAAAATATTCATAGCTGTAATAGAAGGCAAAGTAATAGATAATACTATATTACTTTCCTATTACAGAGTCAGACACATATTTTATTAACCTTCTCAGTTTAGTTATCTATTGACTGGTATCCATGATGCAGGTAGCCTACACCATAGGAGACTGTGTAGAATGAAGAGTGGCCTACAAGAAATCAAATTATTTAGACATACTCGTACACACACTGGACAGCCTACCAACAATAATGAAAATTATTATTATGTTGAATGACTACCGTTATCGTAAATAATATATAATAGTAATAGATAACCAAATAATAGTAATATAATAGAGGACCACTAAAATAATAATAGTAATATAATAGAAATATATTAAAAGTAATGGTAATAGAAACCCTGTAATAGACCCCATGTCTGACTTTGATACATTTTAAGAGCTGCATACATTCAGAAACAAAATACAAGACATCTAACTTCGCAAGGTAAACATTAACATAGTCCAATGAATACCTGGGTGATACCCACATACGGTACACACACACAGTGGCATCATTATTATTAAGATCAACACTATAACACAAACTACTACAGTCAACACAACCATCACTTCTACTTAGCCTATACCAACACCAAGATCACTGGTCTAAGTAGGATCATCCAACACTACTACCTCTTCAAGTACTGTAGGCTACCAGTAAATTATCACTATAGTGTACGGTACAGTATTGTAGTTAGTATGTAAGATGTTGCATGCAGTATAATATACAACCATAGGCCTACATCATATAGTTCACCCCTAAAGAATAGCTGACAACCCAATGCTCTTTTTTCCTCTTACTATCACCTTCCTTGTAGGAGGGAAGTACTACATGTAACACAGGCCTATCTCAGTGCAGAATGAGAATGTTTGTTTATTGTCCCAATTCTCGTCTTTGTGAATCCAGCAGTAGTTTAAATGTGAGCAAGTTCATGTAATTTTTTTTTTTTTTTTTAATCTTCTTCTTGGGTAGAAAATGGGAGAGACTTCATGAAAATACCATAGTTGTTGTTGTTGTTGTTGTTGAAGTTCCTCAAGCTGTCAGGGCTTAAACCTACTCAGTGTTAAATCAAGTACAGTACCAAATTACTGGGTTAGTGGGGTGAACTGGACACTCGAGCACCAACTGAAGCCACACAACCACACTATGGGGAAGCTGAAACATCTATCCAGCATTCTCAATCTTATTCAACATTCTACACAGTGTGTGGTGTCATGGGGTTATATTGTAATTGTCGGTGGCCCAACACCTGGCCAAAACAGCCTACTGCTGACAGAACCAGAGGCTCTTGCTAAACATTGCCTCACACTCCACCATCACAAATCCAGTTAAGAATCTCTGAGTAGTGTGTTGTGGCATTGTACAGTACAGTATATAGACTTTCCTTTGAGATTGTGAACAAAATAATATAGTATAATATGAGGCTGCACGGTCGGAAGGGGTTCTGTGTTGATAAAGCAAACTTTAATTTTAACCTTTACTAAACATAGCCAATATAATGGTTATGTTCCTGGATACCACAACATTAAACTATGCTGAACATGATATACCATGTGCTAAAGCCTAATGGAGATGCATTTCCAATACCAGCCTAAGAAAACATACTTAAAATAAGTAAAGGAATATCTGTCATCAACTAGGAACTAAAATGGCACACAGTACAGTATAACTATTGTTATACTGTATAGTAGTATGGTATATATTTATACAGTCCTGAACAGTGGCCCTCATTACTGTACATAACACAAACATCACAGGTAACTAAAGAGGTTATAATTATGTATTATCACATGCCTATTTATGTTAAGGCATGGTGTTCTGGGGACTGAATTACCGTACCGTATAATGCCATAATGCCACATCTCATTAATATTCACTCCCCCAAGATAAGATAAACACACTGGGAGGCAAAGATTACATACATTAGGTCATGTGCCAGCAATAAAACAGTCCACTGACGGTATTATCTTTAGATTCAATTATTTTTGTACACATAAAGTTATACCAGTAGTCTTTTGTCATGCCCTGCAGAAAGTGAAGAGCCTATCCACTACCCTAAAATACAGCAATGTTTATTCATAATTCTTTACGAGAGCTCTGCCCGTTATCCTTAGTCTATAATGGCATTAGGGCTATATATCAATATTTAACAACATGAGACAGAAGCACTGATTTCTTATCAGCAGACGAACCAATCTAACTTAACTGGGACCGTGGCTACCTTCGGAATTTAATTTAACTCTCCTTTGGGAATGGATCGATTGATTGGTTGATATTACGCTGCAACAGCGAGGTTATATGGCGCACGAGGAAGGTGTTTGAGAGGAGGGACAGCAAGCATAAGTTGCAACAAATAAAAATGAAGGGACAGTGAAAAAGTGAAAGCCCCTTTCAGTCGTCTTTTACAACAAGTAGGGATACTGGGGAGGTCTTTGTAACCCCTTATCCCAGGAAGATGTCCTTTGGGACCTACTTCAATGAAAAATTATTACTAACCTCATTTTTTTTATTTAGAGAACTTAGAGAAAGGGTGGTACAAGAGGTAGCCTCAAAATGATCCATCCTATTTACTATTTGAGTAACAAACCTAACAATACAGATGGAACATAAGACCACTCCAGGAGGAACAATTCTGAAGAATTAAAATTTTTTTCAATACTTGTACTTGCTTTCTGTGGGTTGGGATGGGGTATGGGTGTGCTGCTTGGGACCATACTTAGCCTATATATAGCCTAAATATATGTCAATAAATCAGTTGATTTTGCTGTTTTGAGAACTACGGGGGGTTACCTGCTGAAATGTACTGTACTGAATATCTTAAAGAGTTGTGACACCCCTTCTAACACGAATACTAATTTTTTCATCTAATCGGCCATCACATCTTTCCTAGTCCTCTCTTCAGTTTTGCTGTCCTCCTTTGTAAGTCCTCATTCTCCCTAAGATTCTTTGAAATGTGAATTTTCCCAACCTGTTCTCAGTGCTCTGGTCAACGTGAAGATTCTTATCAAAATTATCACAATTGTATTGCCTTTATGGTTTGCACTATTATAAAACCATGGCGAACAACCAAATTTAACAGGAAAAAAATATATATATATATAAATAATTGTGGTGCATAAAGTACACGGTAAATTTTCCGAGTTACACATGTGCAAGATTTTCAGACAAAACATGGTTTTTCCTATAGTTTTTCATGTGATTCATTCGATTTTAACATCCATTTATTGTGCAAATATCCTGTTTTGGCCATACTTAATCACCCAGCTTTTGGCAAAAGGTGGCTCAGTTTTTCCAATTTTTGGCGAGCACCAACAGTATTAGTTTGTTTTAGAACTAGGCAGACCTGACCTGACCTAACCTAATCTGGACCATGGCAGACTATCAGGAAATAACCTTAGCAGACTATCAGGACCTAACCTTAACAGACTACCGGGACCTAACCTTAGCAGACTACCGAGAGTTGCGTGAGGTAAGACTATATCAAACTTACGGAAATTTGACCATAAGAACGTATATCACAGTGAAAATTAGATATCTCGCACATATGTAATTCAGAAATTATTCCAAGTAAACATTGAACATCACCTAAATTTCTGCTACACAAAATATTTCACAGCTACCACGACACTTGCGATCATCAATTCAAAATAAATGTTTCTCCATTCCCAAACTGAGACTCGAAGGTTCTGTTTCACATCGAATTATACAGACACAGATTTCTCTCCCTTCACATACTGTAACATTTGGTAAAATTTCCCAATCAAACACTACAACCCACAATGTAACCAATATGATTTTCAGACCTAACCTAACCTAGGAAAACACACTAAAAAAAATTATATTGGTTAGCTGGGGTTGTGTATTGTCTGCTAGTCAGGCTAAAATCAATAATATTCAAATCCAATCATGCTTATACTCTTTGTTGTGTGTTTTTCTCCCATTTATATTTCTCACCACTGCTATATTCATTATTTTAATTAAAATCTATAACAGCATCCTCAATTTATCCAACCATTTCAAGTTCAACAGTCAGTCAATCACCTTAGGTCAAAAATTCTGCTAACTATATTAACATTTAAAACATTTCTGACCAGAAAATCATTTGTGTTGTGCAGCTAACTTGTGTGTTTGTGTGTATAGGTGATAGCCTATATAGGCTACCAGATAAAAACCCCTCCAATGGTCATTACAAGTCAAAATACACGCCCACATTAAACCCTACATCGTCCCGAGACCCAAACCCACAACATTCATCCACCCCCACCCCCCAACACACACCCACAGACTAAAACAGAGGAAAATATACCATAATAATAATAATAATAAGGAAATAAGGGTTTAAAATTATCACCACCTCCCTTCCTCCCTCCCTAGACCAACAGCACCCACAACATTCATCCCCCCCCCCAAACACACCCACACAGACCAAAACAAAGAATAATACACCATAATACTGTAATAATAATGGAAGGAAGAGACTAAGGGTTTAAAATGAACATTGCCTCCCTCCCTCCCTAGACCCACACCCACAACATTCATCAACCCACCCACACCCACCAAAACAGACAATAATACACCATAATAATAATAAAATAAAGGATAAATATTGAAAGAATTACAGTTATTGCGTACGGTTTTTCTACCTTCATTACCCACTTATTTAGACAATTCTAAGACTATTTTCTTCTACGGCATTTCCTCCGCAAATGCCCCATTTCCAAGATAGGGCATATTCAAATGGGGCATTTTGAAATTAGCCTGGCCTTACCTAACCTAACCTAACCTAGACCGCATCAGACTACCGGGACCTAACCTGGGCAAACTACCGGGACCTAACCAACCGGGACCTAACCTGGGCAAACTATCGGGAAATAAACGTGGAAAAGTACAGAAATGACCGGGGCAAAATACCGGGACCTAGCCGGATCTGGCAACACTGCTACAAAATGGTAATTCTTTCAATAAATACCAAATAAAGGTGTAAATTGAACATCACTCATTATAATACTCACCTGCCAATGAAATACTCTAGCCTCACACCCACAACATTGATCCACCCCCACCCCTTTTATCCCCCCACACAGACCAAAACGGAAAATAATACAGGAATAAGGATTTAAAATGAATATCACTCATTATAATACTCACCTGCCAACGAGATTCTCTAGACCCACACCCACAACGCCCACAACATCCACCCACACTACACCCCCTTTATCCTTCCACACAGACCAAAACGGAGAATTGTATACCAAAATAATAATAAAATACAAGGTTTTTAGCATCAACACTCATTATAATACTAACCTTCCAACGAAATTCTCCAGTACTGATGACTTGCCTGCTGACTGTCCCCCTACTACAGCAATCTGAGGAAGGTCCAATTGCATGTTTACCCCCAGCTGTGTGAAGGCATCCTGTAGTTTATTCACAATGGGGATGAGGGCTTCCATCCCTATATTCCCGTTCCCAGACATCTTGGCAGTATTAATAAAAGGTGGGAGGGGGGGGGTTTGTTCCAGTCACTCACTATAACCCATACAGTTCACAAGGCAGGCTGGTCCTTACTGACTGACTGCCTGCCTGCTGGGGGATTATTCAATACTGTGGGGGCTGGGGGGGGACTCCTACTGCTGCTACGCCTTCTTCAGCAACTCACTATAACCCATACAGTTCACCCCGGTAAGATGGCAGGCTCTGGTACAACCCCCGAGGACTGACTGACTGCTGGGGGAAAATTCAATACTGTGGGGGGACTCCTACTGCGCCTTCTTCTGCGCACACCACCTCCTCCCACTTGTCACCCACCACCTTATTACACACTTGTATAGCCACTCTGGTATATATTTCACTGGTTTGGAGGTATATTCGAGGTACTAGAGAGACTGCAAGGGGCTGGGTTATGTCCCGTACTAGGCTCTGATAAGGACTAATGGTAAGTGTTGTAGCTGCAGAGAACGTAATCGTCGTAATGGCTATCATAGAAAACTATACTTAAACACATACCTTTTTATTTCTCTGTCATTAGCAAATGTTATGTAACTTCAACAGTGATCATCTGCATACGGGAAGGATATTTGATCAAGTTTTCATTTTTGTTATGTTATAACTACATGATCACAGTCACCATGCGCAAGCAGTAAAATAGAATGATACTATGGTAAACTACTATAATTATTATCAGCATAATAATTGCATCTATTTCAGGATAAAGTAAGTCAATTCATGACATTATATATACAATGATATGCATGTGTACTAAATGGCACACTTATTAGTAATATGCTTGTCAAAAATAATCATATACTGCATTAGTGTACTGGAATATCATTCCCAATCTAACTATATATATACAGTATATAGTACTGTACCCAAATATTGATATACATAATTATATTGTTATTTCAAAGTAATACATAATTCTTAACTCATCATTCATAAAGCTACTATGATATACAACAGAAAATTCAACTTGGACAAACAAATCTATAACGTTGTGTAAAAAATGTCATAGAAACAAATGGATATGCTTAATTATATCAAATAGTAAGATTTCAACTTTCTTCATTATCATCATCATCATCATCATCATCATTATCATCACCGTCTTCATCATCTCTCTCTTCCGTGTTGCCACAAACACTTGCAGGATTCAGTTGTATTGACTGGCTATGAGACATGCGATTCAAGATATCCTGATATTCAGTGGTGTTGAAGAAATGGCCGTGACTAGGTTGATTCTGATTAGGGACACTTGAAGTACTGGGGGGATTATTTTGATTTCGATTAAGGAGATAAGGGTTGATATAATTAAAGACGCTGGTAGCATTGGGGGTGATATACTGAGGCCACGAGCTATACACATTGGAAGTGGTGGCATGAGATGGGACTGAAGTATACGTCAAGTTCGAGGCAGAAGAACAACTTGTATTGAGGTCTGAGGTAAGGGCGGAAATGGCAGCAGAAGTAACCAATGACTGAGCTGGAATGGAGTACGTGGTTTTGGCGGGCACTGAAGAGAAGGAATCACCAGCAGTAGAGGGAGGTGTAGACAGCGAACTGACAGGAGTCAAAGGTGTTGTGGAGCCTGCAGTAGGAAGGACAGGGGCGGCAGAGAACGAGCTAGCAGGTCGAGTGATGTAAGGCGGAGGATTAATTGGAAGAGTAAAGGCGGGGATGGAGCTCTGAGAAGGAAAAGAACCATCTCCTCCTGACTTGTCTCCACCTCCACCACACATCATCATCATACAGTAGTTAATGAGGGCTGGGGTGAGGGGCAGACCCACTGCCGCCCCTTGCCTACCTCGACCCATGGCAAGATGACCCCATGGGGAGTAGGCTGGGAGGTGAGGATAGAAAAATGGTGGGCCTGGGGTGTGGTGTGGGGGGTGAGTGGTGGAGGCTGGCGACTGACTTGAGGTGATGGGGAGGGTTTGACTAGGTATGGGCAAAGATGGTTGGTTGGAAAGAAGAGATGGAGAGTCATGGTTGGGGATGGAGGAAAACCCATGTTGGTTGGCAGCACCAGTGGATGGATGGTTGAGAACTAAGGAATGAGGCTGATTAAGGATAGATGATGGAGACTGAATGGGAAGAGAGGTAGAGGGCTGCCTGAAGGTAGGGGATGGTTGGTAGTTAGTTGAAGAAGGTTGGGGATTAGAAACAGACTGGGAGACTGAACAAGCCGGGTCGGGGTCAGAATGAGTACAGGGTTGGTGGGGGAAGGAACGTGGCTGGGAGGAGTGGGACTGTGAGGATGGCTGTGGTAGAGGATTCGGGCAGAGTTGGGTAAGCTTGGGAAGAGGGAGCTGAGAACTGAGAAAAACTTTAGGTGCAGGTGGTTGAGGGCTTGGGGAAGATTGTGGGCTGGGGGTAGGCTGAGGAGGAAGGTAACTGGAATTGTGTTGAAAATAGGGAGCTGTTGTGTGAGAGCAAATAGGTTGAGGGTGTGAACAGGTGGCTTGACTGGTGATGGGGTGAGGGTAAGAGAAGGTGGGTTGTGGGTTTGTGGGTTTAGGATGAGTACACGTGGGTTGAGTACACATGATCTTGGAATGGGAGCCCATGGGTTGAGTACAAGTGGGCTGAGTGCAGGCAAGTTGAGAACAAGTGGGTTCAGGTTGAGGATGGGTAGCAACGTGGGTACGCAGTGATTCGAGGGCTGTGAAGGCAGCATTACAGATGGCACAGGTATAGTGAGCCTCGGGGCCGGGATGGAGAGCCATATGACAGTCGAGGTTGACACTGAAGTTGAAGATCATACTGCAAGAACCACATCGGTACAGAGGTCGACCACTTGCTTCTTTCTCTGGGCAGCAAGGCGGGGGATCATTTGTACCCATACGAAGCCATCTGCTACCTTGCAGCAGAGGGCGACCATGCATCTGAAGTACGTGAAGCTCGAGGTACTGTACACTAATGAAGGTTCCTCCACACACACCGCAATCACACATATCGTCAACCAGGACGTGGCCATGACGGTGGAAGTGTGAGTGAGCCTGGCAGCCATTGGAGGTCAAGAAAACCTGAGGACAGTATTGACAAGCATTTTCCTTGGAAAGGTGAGCAGTCTTGTGGGCGGCCCAACACACGCCAGTCACCACCACCATCCCACATTCACCACACACTGAACCAAACTCTATCCCTGACCCTGGCCCCGATGGATTCTTGGTTCCTGGAAACTCATCTAAGCCCAGTACAGGTGGCAAGTCAGGAGAGACAGCAGGGTGTTGTTGGGAGAGGGTTGAGCTCCATTTCCTTTCTCCACCACTATGACTCCTCTTCTGACCATGATTATACCTTAGGGTCAAGGGATTGTTATCTAACTGGGAAGGAGGGGCAGACGGCGCCCTCACAGCTGCAGTCTGACTACGAGTAACCATTCTGGAAGGAGGATTGGGTGTTTTGCGAGCCTCCTGATGTGACACTTTCCCCTGCACCTCCTCCACACCATCCGTCTTAACAGACCAGCACGTGCCTCCACTGATGGCTGGAGTGGAGGCAGAGGTGGAAGGTGTTGTGGAGGTGGATGGTCTAGGGGAGGTTGAAGGGGAGGAAGATTGTGCAGAAGTAGAGGAAGGTAAACGTAATCCATAATATGAAAGTTGCCCTCGAGATTCAAGTATGGCTCGTAGGTGGTGCTGTTGCTGTTCTTGCATATCCACCTACAGAAACACAACCTACATTAGTGAATTACTATTACAGTATCAGAGCTTCGAAACAGTCAGAAAAATCAAACGAAATGTTCGCAGCTTTAAAAAGATGAGTTCGATTCCCCGATCTCATCCTTTCATAATTTTATGTTTAAGTAAAGTATTAATTACTTCTGAACCACTTAATCTGAAGTAGATTGTAAATATACCAACTTATGTTAATTATGTTTCGAATTCATGTTATTTATTACTAGCATATATATACAGTCCTATGTACTGTAATAATGGGCAAGTAGGCCTACAATAATAGAAACAGGCATCCCTATTATTTACACTGCATGACTAAACTGATACATGGTAACACTGTGTTATGGAATGTTTTCAGAGACAATAATAAAGATAATCTCTATTCAGTATCTCCAATCAGTGCTAACAGTGCATCTTGCATCATCTATAACACTCTCTCTGTATATATACTTAGCAACATATGGCTTATAATAATATGCAACTGTACAAACCTGCATGTGGTTGGGACACCATCACATAATGAAAATGGAAAATAATAATAAAAATATAAACTAGCTAATAGGTTAATTTTCTAAACCCAGGCTATGACCTACAACAGTGTACGACCTGTAATAGAACTATATTTACTTGTTTCAATCACCCTTGGGACCTCACAATTATTCAGCAGGAGGGTAAACACGTAAAACCTTGATAATAGACCACGGGTGCTTTCCAAGAGCTGTGGTAAAAATAAATGAGAGTCCAAAGTAGGCACTACTCAGACTAAACAATAAATATTTCACACTATCATAGATAAGAATTTACACTCGCAACATTTATCAAACTATCTATTAACCATTGTTGGTACATTAATTGTTCAACTGCTTGCATCAGAAGAAAAAAATAAAAAGGTCAAGACTTATTATAGTTTACTGAGACCACAGTTCTTTTCTTCTAATCTATTGTGATAATAGACCCAACGGCAAGCTTGGGTATGGATGGACATTATTTATTTCTCTATCCTACGTGAATAAAACAGTGGTGGTAAACTTAAACGTGCACAACAGATCCTTCATAGTTATAATGGGCTTTAGATCTCAACAAAGTGCATGGTTACTCTAAATAACAAGCATCAAATTAATCATAAAACAGTTCGAGGTGGGGATAATGGCCGCGGTGTGAAGTGGAGGACCCAAAGAAGTAGTAACGATGTAAACAACTGAATGAATCTTTTTATGGTGATTTCATATTATTATCCTTCCTCCTCCAATATACATATTAAACCATGTGGTCTTTGCTAAGATAAGATGGATCAGTTTCACCCGCTCTGTACATCACACACAATTAATGGGCGTTACCTGAGTGATGATGAAATGTCGTGTTGATTGATGAAGGCAAGGAGGAATTAGTGGCAGACGAGGAATCTGTACCAGGAAATCTCTCGCTACACATCATCAATCCTGAGTCGAATCATATGAGCCAGACTGAGATACTTCGGTTATATATAATCAATATGATACAGCTGGAGTTTTATTATTCTGTGTACGTGTCCACCTCTGTTTGAGTGATTCGAATAGATTAAATGACATAAGTATCCTGCATGGGTCTCGTGGCACAAGTTCATATATATATTTTTTTTTTATTCGGTTTAGCTTGACTATTTTTACGGCTTTTCTGGTTGTCTGTGTTGATAGTTCAGTTAGATTATAATTGTATGAAGCTGTACGTGTAATACTGATCGAGTAAAGTGGCTGCTAATAATATTTTTCCCCTTTTCTCCCAGTATATAAGGTCATCCAAACCCTTCTCGAGCAGGCTAGAAATCTGGTCAAAGTCAACAGAGTATTATCTAGCTATAGTATAGCCTCTGGTCATCGCAGTGGTAGAGTGGCTGCAGTTTCTGACTTTCTGTGGCCAGCGTTCGAGTTCCACAGTAACACTCCGGACACTGTAAAAAATCTGTCACTGTTGCCAACAAAGGTTACGATTCCTATGGGGGGTTTGAGTTGGATGTCTGAGGTGACTGAGGTCTTCTTACTATAGGGCCATAGGGGTCCATAGCTGAAGCTGACTCGGGTCTTGTTTCGGTACAATAGCTGTTGAGTACTGTGAGGAACACGGGGAACCTCTCCATTGTAACATTTCCCTACCAAAGGGTTACCTGACCTCCAGCCTAAAAATGATTAAAAAAAAAATAGTAGTAGTAATAAATTATATGAAATAATAATATACAGTATTATACAGGTTTAAATAGGATTGAGTTAAAATAGTTAAGTTAGAGATGAATAGTTTTCCTTGAAGATTGTCATAGTCAGAATCAGATGATATACTTTGACAACACTAGAACAACAAACCCACAAGTAAGGAGCTTTCACTTTACACACCCTCACCTCACTGCTACAAACTAACTCAATTAACTAACACATTTACTGCCTTTTTACCGGTATGTATGTCATTTCAGTAGTGTAATAATTATGAAGGGGAGTGGTGCTTGTTGGACTAATATATTTTCCATTTTCCTACAACCAAAATATAATTACGTGTGTTTTCTTGATGCTGCTAACTAACTAACTAATTAACACATTTACTGCCTTTTTGCCGGTATGTATGTTATTTAGTTGTATAATTATGATGAAGGGGAGTGGTGCTTGTTAAGACTGATATTATTTTCCCTTTTCCTACAACCAAAATACAATTAAGTGTATTTTCTTGGTGCTATAAACTAACTAATTATAACATATTTACTGCCTTTTTACTTTAGGACTGATATTATTATTATTTTCTATTTTCCTACAACCAACCAAATACAATTAGGTGTGTTTGGTAAATATTGAAAGAATTACCGTTATTGCGTATGGTTTATCTACCTTCATTACCCACTTATTTAGACAATTCTAAGACTATTGTCTTCTACGGCATTTCCTCCGCAAATGGGGCATTTTGAAATTAGCCTGACCTTACCTAACCTAACCTAGACCGCATCAGACTACCGGGACCTAACCTGGGCAAACTACCAAGACCTAACCTGGGCAAACTACCGGGAAATAACCGTGGTAAAGTACAGGAAATGACCGGGGCAAAATACTGGGACCTAGCCGGATCTGGCAACACTGCTACAAAATGGTAATTCTTTCAATAAATCCCGTGTGTTTTGTTGGACGAGAATTTATTTTATTTTCTTGTTGATTGGTTGTTAGGTGATTCATGCCATTTTGTCTGTCTGTATATCAGTCTCGGGAATAATTATATGAATTTCTGGGAATTATTTCCGAATTATACATATGCGAGAGATCTAATTTTCACTGTGATATACGTTCTTATGGTCAAATTTCTGTAAGTTTGATGTAGGTCTTACCTCATGCAACTCCTGGTAGTCTGCTAAGGTTAGGTCCCGGTAGTCTACTAAGGTTAGGTCCCAGTAGTCTACTAAGGTTAGGTTCCAGTAGTCTGCCACAATCCAGGTTAGGTTAGGTCAGGTCAGGTCTGCCTAGTTCTAAAACAAACTAATACTCTTTGTGCTCACCAAAAATTGGAAAATCCAAACCATCTTTTGCCAAAAGCTGGGTGATTGGGTATGGCCAAAACAAGATATTTGCACAATAAATGGATGTTAAAATCGAATGAATCACATGAAAAACTATAGGAAAAACTATGTTTTGTCTGAAAATCCCGTACATGTGTAACTCGGAAAATTTTCCTAGTTATGTATGTGTTGCTTGTGTTTGTTTGTATGTCAGTCTGGGGAATAATTATATATATGTACGTATGTATGTATATGTTGCTTGTGTGTGTTGGTATGTCAGTCTGGGGAATAATGTGATAAACTATGTACATGTTGCTTGTGTTTGTTTGTATGTTAGCCTGGGGAATAATTATATGTATGTAATAATGTAGTAAATTATTTACTTGAGTGTGGTTTTTTGTCTGTGGAAATACAATACGTGTCTAAGTATGGTTATAATATTGTATTTACCTCAACAGGTCATATAATAATTATACAATATGAGTCTAAGTAATAATTTTTTTCCCACAGCTCATATAATGATAATACATTACGTGTCTAAGTAATAATATTGTTCATTTTTTTTTCCAACAGGTCATATAGTAATAATAGAATACAAGTCTAGGTAATGATATATTTTTTTCCAACTGATCATATAATAATCATACAAATTGCATCTAAGTAATAATGTTATTGGTTTTTTTTCCCCAACAGGTCATATAATAATAATTGTCAGAGAGCAGAGAGACAGACTAAGGTTAGGTGGCATACAAGATGTCTCACTCCAACTATTCTCACCTTGAGCCGACAGCACGCATCAAACATCTTTCTTCCCAGAGCGACACAGTCATTGTAGACGCTAAGATTCCTCTACGAAGGTTCGTCCTCTATTCCCGGTCACATTATTACGAACTGTATACTGTCTCGGCACCGTCCACACCAACAGCTTGGTTAGGTTAGGGCAGGGATCACCAACCTTTGAAGCTAGAAGAGCCATTTATTTAGAGAATCATAAAAATATAGTACTGTCAGAGCCACAATGACAAAAATGGTCTCCTATGTCCCTAAGACCCGAGCCTATGTCCGAAAATCAAAATCTGCAGTACTTCAGAAATAACAGAATGTAGAGTCTAATATTTTCAACTCAGGTCTCAGAAACTATTTATATCTTATATTAAAAAGTTAATACAATTGATGCCTTTTATATGCTTTCAAAGTTGAATAAACTGTAATAAAATATTATCTTAAGAGTTTTACATTAATTCTTTGTTTTTAATAGATAAAAAGGTATTTATTTGTTCAGCATTTGGAGCCGCACAAGTGTCTTGAAAGAGTCGCAGTTTGGCGACCCTTGGGTTAGGATTTCTATTGTTATCCTTATATAGTAAATGTATAATGAGTTTGGAAAAACAATGAGACTATTTGAAAGAATCATATCCTAGCCCCTGGCTAGTACGGTGGTAACGCGTTGGCCTCGCATCCATAAGGTCGGCAGATCGAGCCTCGCCCAGGTCCGAGAGTTTAAAACTGTTTACTGGGGAGTTACTGCTATGACTGGGCACCATGGTGGGGAGTTGGGCTTGCCTGGCTGACGTTCGAGAGAGTGTCTCATCAGAGATAGATACCAGAACTGAAACAGTGCAACTTTTAACTTTTTGCAACTTTATAATTAGGTTAAGTTACTATTGTCATGCTCATATGGGTATGATGGGGTGGGAAAGATAATGAGACTATTTGAAAGAATCATCTCCTATGGTTAGTTTAATCTCTACAACCCAATCTTTATTTTTCAACTTTTTTTGCCTTTCGGCACAGGCAGTGCCAAGCACTCATACAGTTCATAAAAATGCAATCCCTGTCAAAATAATGATAAGGGAATAAGGTGTTATTGGCTGAGTGGATGACTGATTCCCCAGGATGTTCAGAGAGAGAAACTAGAAGCTAGGTGGTCTGTTTGATGGCATAGTATGGAGGAATTGTAGTTTACCCTATCACCTTGAGAATGTTTTGATATATTAAATTATTGTGATTGTGGATCATTAGTTGAGAAAATTAATAATAATGTGTGTGTGAATTGCCTTTCACAATTTACAGATATTTCCGATCTGGTCTGGAGATGGTGCGTATGGCCAGTGTGTACGCAGAGGAGGGAAGTCTTGAAAATGCATTTATTCTCTACATGAAGTTTATGACGTGAGTGAACTCAGTTATCATTCATCATGTCTTAGAGTATTAACATTACAGGGAGATTTATATTTCTACATTTGACTCTCTAGCTTTGGGAAAAGAATGGAACATGATTTGTGCTTAATATTTGTATAAGATTTATAGTAGGTAATGTAATTTATATATATCAATTATATACAGTATGTATCTTCAGAGTTTTCTTATTTACAGGTTATTTCTTGAAAAGATAAGAGCTCATCCAGATTTTTCTACCCACACTTCCATTGACAAGACCAACAATGTAAAAAAGTTGAAAGTAAGTGGTAACCATAAAGTCTATATTATACCCAATCTGTTGCTCATACACATCTTGTTGAAATATATAGAGGAATAACCACTCTCTGACTACCCTATTCATTCAATGATACCTAATTTGTTAAATTTATGAAATATTTAGCTTTAACAGCCTGAGTATTCATTCATAAGTATTAATTTACTTAATTCCAAATTTTATGTACACAGTGTCTCCACACTACATGGATATATTTGAAGTAATTTTTTAACTTATCTGCAGGAAATCTTACCCAAGGCAGAGCAACTAAAACACAAGCTGCTTAATAAATATCAAAAAGAATACGACGTAATTGTACAGCAGCAGGTTAGTAAAGTACTAAACAGTACTGTACTCTGATCATTTTGAGGAATGAACAAACTGTAAATACAGAAAGTCTCTCTTAAATAAGTTATTAATCCTTTCAGTGCCTGATGACACTCATCGTGTCCGCAACTGTTAGTGTGCTGAGTGAGCAGGGACCCCTCATTTCTCCCAATCCGCTCTCCCTCGCTTACCACTGGAAAAACATAGTTGTATTCCATTTACTCTCCCAATCTTATTTATTCATGTATTGCACTTTTTTTTTTTTTTTTTTTTTTAGAGGATTGGATTATCTGTATGATAAAAAAAAATTACAATGGAGTTGGATGCAATATGCGTCATTGGGTAACGAGTGATTGGAAGTTTCCCGACACCCCTGATACTAAAAGGGTTAATATGAATGATAAGACCAGTGCACAAAGAGAATAGATTGCAAGACTAGGCATAGATCTCTCACTGAAGACTGTTACAGCTATGGTCTTCTTCCTTACCTGTAACAGTTACAACTGGAGGAACAGTTCAGGCAGAAGAAGGAGGCAGAAGAGGAGGAACAGAGGAGGCTGCGGCGGCAGTATGAGGAGGACAACAGGAGGAGGAGGGATGTGGAGGAGGAGGAAAAGAGAATACGACAATTAGAAGGATTTCACTTACAACAGAGAAAACAGGAAGTGGACGATGCACCTCCAGAGTAAGTTGTGTTATCTTTTCTCTTCTTACAATAGCACTTTAGTTCTCTTATAATTTCTTAGATGTGCAGTATAGTTCCCTTCAGTTCAGTATTACTAGGTGTATAGTAGTAGTAGAATTTCAATCACCCCAAAAGTCTTGATAGTCCGGTTACACTATTTATTTTTTATTGTACATTTTCTTCAAAAGTGGTTAAGTTTGCATAAGTAACGTTTCCCAGAATATAGTTGTGCCCTTTCCCCCTCCCGTCATACATTCATTCTAGTACAATATCCTAGATATATAAATATAATGCAATGCACTCCTTTTTCCCACAGATACAACTCCCTGGGCAACCTGATTTACCCAACATCTGTCCTGAACCTGGACGATGATATCATTCATGACAGAACTCCCTCAGCTCCTCAAATTTTCTCCCCACCCCAGCCTTCCTCACCCACTGACATCACACCATCCATACCTGCCAGAGATCTCAAGCCATCTCCCCAGAGGTTTGGCTGATGAATGTCAATATAGAATAGTATATTAAGAAGTATCTTAACAGTACCCCGTCCGACCTCGGCCAACTATGGCCCACCCTCGATGAAATGCCCAGAATTTAACTATTTTTTTAAATAAACATTGTAGGAAGAAATTTTTATGGCTAAAATATAGAGAATAAATCCTAGCATATAATTACTCTCAAATCCGGTGTCCCTAGCTATCGTATAACCTATATTTTATGAAATTCTAAAATTGCGTGACCAAATCAAAATAAAAGGTGTCGGAAAACAAGTGAAATTTCAGTAGACTCTGGCAATGTTGTTTTTTTATTATTGTTGGCGGAACTTATCGTCTTGCTGCGCTTCAAATATTTATTTGAAAAACATAAATTTTCTAAATACATAAACTTATAACATAAACACAACATTATGCCTCGCTGAAGATCAAATTTTCTTAGTTCTTTTTTACGTTTATATAATTTCGGTACGATCGCCTAGCTCCTTGTTGAAGAAATAAAGATGCTGGATGGGAGGGTAGGGCAGTGTTACAAGGTACAGGTAAAGTTCTCTGTTTTAGGGAATTTTGAAGTCCACACGGGGAAATTATATACAGATTGTTCTAGAGTAAACAGGAAAATTTCTACCAGACGAAAATTATTCCAAGACCGTCTATGTTCAAAAGTAATCAGGGAATCACTGTGGGAGAGGGAGTACAGTATTACCATACTCAATTAATTGCATCTTGCAGTACATATTTTGTTATCAGCAATACATAATATTTTGCCCGTTTTTTTTTTTTTTTTTCATGAATATATATTTCTGTCATAGACCTACTAAAACTAGGTAAAGACTGCTTTATTCAATATGCAATAAATAATACTTGGATCGCCTTTGTCACCACCAAAGAGAGATAGTGATAACCATTGCAGACATTATAATAACAATAATAATGATAATATGCAATAATGAATATATGTAATTAGAGAAAAATAAGAAAAATTGGACAATTGGCAACTTATGACCGATATTGTACAGTTGCCATCAGATGACTCGAGGCCAGCCACCTCATCCACAAACATGCTGGTGTTGTATCTGGTATCAGTGAAATATATGAACTGGAGCGTAATTCAGTCGTCTGCTCGGGTGAAACAAACCCAGTGATAAGTTGTCAATATGCAGATTTAACTTTTCTGCAATGAATATCATGCAAAACAAGCTTGTTGGTGTACGAGGTGGCCTTGAGTCATCTGATGGCAACTGTACATTACCTCACCTCAGTGAGTCAGTCTCAGTAGCTGCCAGCAACTGGTGTGGCATAGAGAAGGGATATCGCTCCGATGCAATCTTTTTGTGTTTTCTTTAATTACATATATATAATATTTTCCTCCCATATGACATGCATGACAAACCACACTGTATCTAATAATGCATAACATATTCTGTTTGTAGGAAACCTATAGCCGCAAATAAAAGAAATATAATAATTTGATATAAACCTTGTTGAAACCTCTCTCCTCCCTTGTTGTCCACATGACTGACACTCCCTGAGCCTCCCTCCCTCCACCCTTGTCAACCCTGCCACCAACTCTAGTCTATACTAATAAATATTTCTGGACACTCCTACCAATCCTACTATTTACAGCGAAATCATGACGAAAAGTAAAGATATTTGGTTCAGCGAGGCACACATTTCTTATATTTTAGGTGTAATAGTGTAGCCTAATATATAACACACTAATACTATAATATAACAGTACGGACAGCGACCTTCTTATCTCATGTTTGTTAGGTAACTGAAAGTTTCAAGGCCCTCCTGGCCCTGTGAAGTGAAGGGATAATAAATTATAGAATGGCCGTTAGATTTCCAGACGACTTACATCATCTGTATCGGCAATATTATCGTGTTTTTTAGTTAAATGAATACCCAATGGCTGTCTATTTGTGCGGAACAGCATTATAATTTTTTTATTTACATGAATGTTGTGTAAATTACTTAGTATGGCAAATTATTATTATAAAATTAAACGATAAGCAATAAATTTTTCGAATGACGGGGAGGTGAGAGGTGGGGGCCTGAGGAAGTAACGTGCCAGCTGTAGGTTTGTTTACATTCTCTGGTCGTCTCTGCCGTGTGACCGTTCCATTTCATTTCATCTATCCACATAACTTCATCCATATATATTCACAGGTACCTACACATGAAAACGAAATATCCAGAAAGGTCAGATGAGGAAAGAGGTTTATGCTTGAAATGTAGTAAAATTCATATGTTTGTATTTTGAACATATTGGGTGCCACATTTGCAACTTTAAGGTAACCATTAGATGCATCACAAAAAGTTACCACTGTTAGAGCTCTTTACAGTGTTCTGTATACTGTGCTGTACAGTACCCTTTTTCTTTTTTCTTTTTTTTTTCCTCAACCTCGGGACTGAAGGCACAGTGTCAGTAGCCCGTGACTTTTGCGAGGTCCCGAGATTATTGGGTGTCGCACCAAATGAGAAGGTGGAGCTTCTTGGTGATGTTGGTACTGTAGCTTCTCTTCTGCCCCACTAGATAACGACACCTTATTTATACACATCACTATCAGGAGAGGGCAGCTACACCGTCACTCACAGCATCTTGAAATATGGTCGGGCATCTTCTATGTTGTGAGTTGACGACGATGTAGGGGGTATTTTCTTGACATGTCGGCGTAGCCAGGATAATTGACGAACAGCTGGACCCAGTTCACCTCTGAAAAATCCCAGACGTTTTTCGTGGACTCGAACCCAGGCCCTTGCCATTCGCAGTCTGTCTCTCTATCCACTCTACCGCCGACTCCCCCAGTTATGTTTATACATATCCTTATCAGGTCAATAGTGCAGTAATCTTGGTAACATTTTTCATTTCTGTACTAATGATTTTATTTCAGTGTCCTGCCCATACCACAAGTTGACCGCAGCAGTAAACCAGTGTCACTGCTGAGTGCTACAATAGGAGGCAAAAGTGGTGGATTGCGGGAGGTGGTGGTACCAGTTGAACTGATGTCAAAGTTCATGGCCCTTGCACAGGCCAACACTCTGAGGAATATTGAGACCTGTGGAGTGCTAGCTGGGAAACTGGTAAGTTTTGGGTTGTATGTTAGTTTTGTTATGGCTGTTGATGTGGAAAAGGCATAAAGAAAGTTGATATATAGAAATAGTAAATTTGCAATTCCTGCCCTGGGTAAAGTTTCTCCATGGGGAACATGCCTCCTATTTGAGAATCGCTGATTTAAAAAGAAATGAAGGACAGACAGAATGCATAACAGTAAAGGACATGTGTATATTTCCCTGACAGGCACAACACCGGTTAGTGCTGACACACCTGCTGGTACCCAAACAATGTGGCACATCAGACTCTTGCACCACCCAACAAGAGGAGGAGCTCTTTGACTACCAGGACAAGTTGGACCTCATCACCATTGGTTGGATTCATGTTAGTGTCAGCACTCATAGTGGTATTTTTCTTAATCTTTCTATGTTATCTGACCCCATAGGGGGGTATTGCCTGTAGTGATATGGGCAATACTTTAAGGGTTTTGGCGCCCCTTCGGCCCTAGCTACACCCTTTCAGTTTGTAAACTGTCCCTCTTTTCTTTCTATTTCCTACCTGCTTGCTGTCTCACCTCTCTATCACCTTCTCCTGGCACTGTATGACCTCACTGTTGCAGCGCCTAATATCAATCGATCAATGATATATAACTTCTGTACATTTATTGTACCTCACAAGCATTTTACCCCTCTAGCAACAATTACTGTATGATTATGCTAATAATAGTATACCTTCCCTCTCAACAGACACATCCCACCCAGACTGCTTTTTTATCAAGTGTGGACCTGCACACCCACTGTTCTTACCAGCTGATGATGCCTGAAGCTCTAGCCATCGTGTGTGCCCCCAAGTATGACGAGACTGGTTTTTTCACTCTCAGTCCAAACCACGGACTCTCCTTCATCGCTAACTGCCACCAGACTGGTTTCCATCCTCACCCTAAGGAACCCCCACTGTTTCAGGTGATATTTAGTTTTGTTATAAACCTCAGTTCATATTGGGCCGATTCCAGTCGATTTGTTACAGCCCGAACAAATACCATCCCGAACATGGTGAGACCCTTTACAAATAAGCCTTTCCGATTCCACAGTCGTCTGATCTTTGGTTTGCGAGCCAACAAACTTGGTGGCCGCGCAAACAAATCCCCGGAAGGGTTGGTACACCTGAATGGTGGATATTGGCCATATAACTATAACAAACTCGCACCGAAATATGAACTGTCACCTGTGAGCAGAAGGAACTTGGAAGAGAGAACACATGACGAGTTGACGACCACAATTTCTCCTCGTGACAAGGCTCCTGCTGCTCTAACTTATCAGCAGTTAATTTTCACTAAATAACATAAAACTTGAGAAATACTGATGTTAAATATATTTCAAATACATAAATAATGTTTTAATAATACATTTGTCTGCTGTCATAGCGGGTAATATAATTAAAAAGATCATACAAACTGTTGTTCTTGGACGTGTCTACACTAGTGTAAATTTGAGTTATAATTAGTTCCCTCTACTCAGTTCTAAGTACTTGCATAAGGTTATACCATAATAAATGTTTCACAGGCTTATCTATAATAAATTTGGAGTAACGTGTGGGAAGAACAATAGATGTAAAATAATAAAGTGCTGTGATGCTTTTAGCCGAGTTGAAGCCAGTGTTGCCAGGTCTGCTAGACGAAATTTCCCCAACTTCAACATCAGATTTTCCCTTTTTACCTCAAAAATTTCCTGTTTACTCTTGAAGATAGTCGTATATTTCGTCTTGTAGAAATTTCTCCATTTATTTTTCAATAATCTTAATATAATTTCCCCATTGCTACCTCTAATTCTTCATGTCTAGGGAAACTTTCCCATACTTGGCAACACTGGTTGAAGCGCAGCAGACGACAGACTTGAATTTACTGCGATCAGCAGGATTATCGTAAAAATAATACAATCTTGCTGTTTTTCCTTGTTTCTGGATGCCTTCTATAGAAAACAATGGACATGCATTATACAATGAAAAATAATCATTTGGTATGCAAATAATATAAATATTTTCAATAATATATAATTAGTTAGCTCGGTTGGGCAAGTATACCCTTCACCAAAGATCCATCACCAAAGTTCCAATAATGCTTATGATTTTGGTTGGAGCCCTAACAAACTGGGTCCCGAAAAACAACTGTGGAATCGGACACGTTACCAAAGGTTTTTGTTTGTTGGCTAGCCAACAAATATTGACGACTGTGGAATCGGCCCATTATCATGAACTCTATAGTACAAGAGAAATGCCTTGAATGTCTATATTGAGTATAGTATTGACTTAGTGTATATCTGTGTTGTGGGTTGCTGTATTACTGTATAAGAAGAATGGGTTATACCTGACCTCTTGAACTCTTCTTTGTCAAATACCTTGGATAAATTCAGATATAATTATACATTATTGTGAAAGTGTATTGTACTTAACCTACAAATACCTGTACAGTGCTTAATCTACATATACCTGTACAGTACTGTATTGAGGTAGTGATCAGAAGACTCATCTTGAATGTTTTTTTCACAGAATGCTGAACATGTGACACTAGATGACAGCATGTCAGTTAAAGTTATTGATCTACGCAACAGCTAGTGAACTGCAAAAGGAAGAGAGAGGCCATCTATAAAAAGAACAACTCTTGTTGCAATTATTAGCCTGCTCCGTTATGCAACACAGGGACATATAATTGTCCTTAGCGCACCTTCAAAAGTGTGCCTGAGTAAGTCCTGAAATTTTCTTTTTCTAATCTTATCCTACAAGTCATATTGTGCACAAAGGTCTTGTCATCACATTTCCAGTTTCTCTTTCTGTGTTTGGATCTTGAAAAGCAAATTTTCAAATTGATTACCAACGTGTTATTTAAAAATCAATACAGTAGTTCATTTTGTTTAATTGATAGAATAACTATTACTGTCTGTCGATCTATAGCTCTTAACACCTCACTCCCTCCATGAAATCTACCAAGAGAGTGGCTATGGCAGAAGAATCTTTAGTTCTCCATGTTTCAACTCTTCCTCCTTGCTCAGTCAAGCCCTCCCCTTCCACTCATGTTTCTCTTCCTCATATACTTTTCCATCCTATTCACCCATCTGGCTGGTGATCTGCCTCTCATACCAAACCAAACCTCTCTATTACACTTGTTTACACCTTACAGACACATATGACAATGTTGGCAGGACTATACTGTTTGGCAGTAACCTTTTCACTTATATGCTCACACTTCTACCCTTCATGTTCTCAACAACAATCCTGTGACTTGTCTACCCCACACTGCTTTCTCCCCTTCCATGCTCACACAATACTTTATCCTTTCATCTTCCAAAACATTCTTGCACCCAGTCTCATTTTGCATTCTCAACCTGTAAGATGTTCACAAAGTCACTTGCTTCAGCTTTTGCTTTCTAGAAAATGACAATATACTGTCGTAGTCAATAGTATATTTCGTTTCAAAGAGAGACTTTGGTAATTATTTCTGGTATATTCAGAGTAACAAATATTGATGACTTACCTTATAATAATGCAGGCATTGTCTGTTCCTTGGAATTCATGACTATCTTTCAAGATCTATATACTGAGAGAGAAGCCTGAGCTTGAGCTTGTGTGCACAAAAGTAGATTTCTACACATGTTTACTGGTTTTAATGCAAAGGAGGCAATTAGAGTCTCACATGTAAGCCCACTGTGCATCGGAAACTTAACCTCATCACTCCAAGCATTAAAAAATGTCAATATAAAAGATAGTCAGTTCAATCAATGGACTGATTCTATAGTTAATTAGTTATATAAAGATAGAGATATATATACTGTATATATATACTGCAGATAAATACTATATATATTATAGAATGATAGTTAGATGTGCCAGCTACATCTTGTATATGAAAGAGCTAAACAACTACAGATGGTTCTTCAGGTGTTGCCAACTGTATTCTCATAGTACTACCATTACAGTGTGTATGTGATCATGGAAACTAAGTAATATAATACGTTAGCTACAGAATACCTAGAATAGCTTTTTTAATATATAATGTTAACTTCCATTAGTATATACTTTATGAATACATTATGAAGAGATTTGAAAATTACATATAAATATTGCTGTATAGAGAGCTGCTTTTATATTATCACATAGGAATAAATTCTGCAAGCTTAAGCTTCTTATATTCATAGTTCAGTAATGATGAACACACAAATATTCTCCTATACAATGTTGCTAGATTAGTATACAGTACTGGTATTTAATTTTAGTATATCACAACAACCTAAGATTTAGTATTGTACTGCATATCAGGCGGTTACTCTACTGTAGAAGCTTTAAAACCTGTGTTTTAGAGTTGATTTGCTTTAAATCTGTTCCTGCTTCTTTACAAGTGTTTACATTCACCAATTAAATGCCTGGACAACTGTACATGCAAGGTCTCCTTTATTCACATAAGTGGAAGTGTTACCAAGAAAGAACAGTTGTCCTGACTTCCACTTATCTGTCTGATACTGGGTATCATTTGTGAAGTACATCAGGTGGAAGTGAGATCAACTCTTTTACTTTGCCTTCTTAGGTTGCTGACACTGTTGGTTTAGGTTACATTTATTGTGCCTTTCTAATGTTACTGAAGTGATTGCTTGTGATAAGTGTTGTGAATGGAATCTGTATTTACTAGGTGAGGTGTTAGGTTCTGTGTTGTTTCCCATTTCCTACATATAGGACACAAAAATGTTGCCAGTCTCCACTAATGGAATGTAAAATTTTATGTTGTTTTGCACATACTGTACTGTATTATCATCTAACATAATAAATTTCTAGGTAAAAACTGTTAAGACTTTAGATTATACACTATATGATGGTGTATAATCCTGTTTCACTTACTGATATAAAAGATGTTTATAATTTATAATGGTGATCCTTAAACTAAAATGGAAACTAGTGAAATTCTTTTAATGAAAAATAAAATATGCAACACTTTACCTCAATATATGTATTTATCATATCACCTTTTGGTGCTGTTCTGCAACACATAAACAGTACATTAATCCTGGCAATTGTTTATAATTTCTAAAATTAAACTGATAACTTTCCAAGTGCCTCTGTTAAAAAACGTAGCCTTTTGGCTTGGTTCTGTGATGAATTCATGTTCATGGCTTAATGGTGAATCCAATGAAACCAGGTTTTTGGTAGAGACATAATAATGGTTTAGTTTGATTTTTAAGCTGATAATAATGTAGTCAATGATTGATGAAGGCAGCGTTTCTATGGATATGGGTCAAACTAATATTTTAGTATGTGTGTAATATTATTCTAATACACATGAGAAAGTACAGTATAGTTAATACATTAAAGATCAGATAAGAGTAAAATAATTTTCTTTTATTGTAATGTACTCACCAAAGCTGGTCTTGTCCTGTCGAAGTCATCTTTGTGTATCCCCTCTAAGGCTAAGGAACAGCTGGTGCCGCAAGGTATTCATTCGTTGTCTTAAATAAACATGGCAACTGAGGAGCTGAAGAAAGACTGCCTGCTACTTCAAGATATCAAGCTTTGCCTCCAGAGCCAAGCTTTTCTTGCCAACACTTTGCATTGATTAGGCAGAAATAATGGATGGGGTCGTTGGAAGCACATCGTCAATCATCTAACCTCATATTTACGAGATGTTACCTGATGTTAACTGGAAATTATGATGATAATGATACTTGAACTTAGCATCATAGTACTACACTTGACAAGCATGTTCATTCTCAACATTCTTATACATGGCACTGTGAAAAGATAGCTACCTGGAGACTTGAGTACAGGTACAGTACATATAAAAATTTTATAATGCATAAGGGTTGGGTGAAGGTGTGATTGACGGTGACTGGACAAGCAAAGCTGTCATGGAGGTTAAGTTTATGAAAATGGCTACTAGGTGATCAAAAATGGGTAGTAAAACTTCAAGATAGGGTACAGTATGCAAAATATTGGAAAGAGCGAGACCAAATTATAAAGAAAGGCTGTACAGTACTATTCTTTTCCTCTCTCTATCACTGTACAACTGTACAATATACACTTCCATTATAATTCATATTATCATACTCATCTATTCTCTCGTACTATTATAGACAAGCTCTCAAATTAACCTAAAGATTATCTTGTACAGTACGGTATTTAACATTTGCATATTTTTTCTGTATACTAAGCATGGAGTAATTAAATAATGGAAAAGTGGTTAACTTTTGTAAATCAGGTTACTTGGATGTCAAGACATGTTAACTGATAAGCTCTATATAAAAGAAACTATTGTAGTCTTGTACCCAAAATATCAACACCTGGAATCATAAAGTGGTTATACAGTACGGTACATACAAACTTTCTGAATTTCTTGTACACACAACAAAAAAACTATGGTTACACCCTCTGCGCGATACAAAATGACACCACGAATGAAGGTTTTTGATAACAGCCTCCTCAGATTGGTATCCTTACGTATGTATGTTGCAGCCGCATCTGTTATAAAAAACCTTCATTCGTGGTGTCATTTTGTATCGCGCAGAGGGTGTAACCATAGTTTTTTGTTGTGTGTACAGCTCACACTTAAATCAATCAGGTGTTGAGGGCGAGGTACGTATTGCTGTCAGCCTTTCTCAGATCCCAGAGTCATAACCTGTTATGGGGCAATAAATTAACGTAACTATTGTATTTTAGCTTTTGTATATTTAGGATGTTATTCAGAAAAACTGAAAATTAACTAAACTAATAAAAATGCAAATTACTCTAAACAGGTACGGTATACAGTACTGTATATATACCAGTGTGTTTGTATATATTATGGTTTATGAAACTAAATTCTTTTGAGTACAAAACTTTTCTTATGTTCTGAAAATGCTGTCTCAATGAGACAACAGTGTCCTATAATCCTGGTATCGTAACAAACAATAATGTGGAATTAAACTAAAATCTCATAAATTACACTGCACTTATTTCAGTTATGGTTCCAGGCTTATAGGATGCCCGCATAATAAAAATATTATAGCATAATATATTGATAAAATCTTACTACATACAACTTAAAGACAATGGACATGGTAATAAACAGTTTGTTAACTCTCAATATCAGTGAATTTTGCTCTACACATACAATTGAGTAAATATTATATATAATGCTATACTCTTTACATATTAATAAGTATATCCTGTACATGCTTATTATTGGTTATGCCCATACTGTATATATTTATATCCCATGTTATAAAAGATGGTTCTTGGGAAAAGTACAAGACTGCATTATAATGCCAATTTAATTCTGAGATATATTAGTAATATTTTTTTAAATTCAGACCATTGATAAATATCTCAGCTGATAGTATAGAGGTTAACCCTGGTTATTTGAAGCTTGTCACTCAGGGGTTAGGAATTTTGTATCAGCTAATCAGATGCAAGGCAGAATCTTTTATGAATGGTATGGATCTATGAGGTTGATAAGACGAGGCTCTCGGTGTGTAGAGTAAAAGTGCACTGAGTTTACTTGGTATTTGGCCACATGTGTGTTTAAGTGGGGTAGGATGGGATGGTAATTTTTACTAACTATACAATACAGTATTGTAGCCAAGTCTTGATAAATCAATTCAAGCTGAACACACAATGGCTAGGAGTCACATAACAGCCAATTAGACACAAGGTACAAGTGAGTATATGATCAGTCGTGTACATTTACCATTAGCCAAATAAAAATTATGTATACAGTACAGGATTATGTACAGTATCTAACACAACACTAGGTAGGAGCATTTTCTTGATGCATGACCACTTACATGTAAGATATACTGTAGAATAAGTCATTATTGTGATAGTTAATCGACACTTTCCTCAGAGGGACAGTGAAAATGTGTCCTTATTTTAAGATAATCTTTGGTGTCACTGCCTGTCATTCTTCGAAAAGTGTGTATGAGTGAAGTTGTTCCCTGCTAGCACTGGACCATGCAATAGAGTGCCACGAAATGGGAAGACTTATGAATATGAGTTATTTTTTCTATTATACAGTACACTGACAACTGGTACAGTGGTAAGCATCTCGCATACTGTATGCTGGTGTTACTTCTTCCTAGACACATCAATCTCTGAACCAGCTGTAAGTATAAATTATTGTACATCCAATACATTAATAGCCATAGTCATGTCCCACACCTTACCTAGGAATCCTACAAAAATTTGAGCTGTCTGTTCATCTGTTTATCTGTCTGCACTGTTTCTAGCATAACTGGGAGATTGGGCTGAAAATTGACCCACCTTTAGAATGGACTTTTTAGTGGAACTTTGTTTGTTGTGATAACGGAGTTTCCCTTTCAGTCCTTTTGCAGGGGTGATTTTACTCCAGGCCAACTAGTCCCACATTGCAGGCCATATTGACTAGATGTTCTAATTGTCAGTGCTATTTTGTTTTAGGTGTGCTGTGAGCCACTTGCTATTTGAAAGTAATACTAATTACAGTATAAATAACACAATCATGAATGTACAACTTTCTTTTCCATCACTCATGCTTAAAATTCATAACCAAACTGTTTCTGGTAAAAGATTTTGGTATTCCAGACTTTACATTTTTCAAGTTTTCCTTCAGTTCATGTACATTAATCCCTAGTGTTCCTCTCAGAACGTGTGTGTAGCAGTTACTGTACACTGTATAACTCCTTAGAAACAAATTCTTTTTACAATACAGGTCAGCTATCTTTCGTATTAAGGATGTTTTTTATAAAAAATAAATTAACTGTATGGAGGATAACTTTCAGGCAATATTTTCAATAAGAACAAACTTAACAATGCAACAAATATTCTAACAATTCCTATGGCAAGGTGTGACATGAAAATAAGACCATTAATGTGGAGTGGTAAACTGTTACTATTATGCATGTGAGAGTAAATTCATTGTGTTTCAGTCATAGTATTAAAGTGATCAAAACAAGTCTAACAAAAATATTCACAACAAAATCATACCTGTGTAACAATGAAAGACTTACTGTAAGAATGTACAGCATACAGAACAGTACTGTTACATCATACAGAGAGTCATACGGTATGGAAGTAAGTAATGGCCTAGAGCCCTAGATGACTATTGTCTAGCCCATTTATCTTTTCCATTTGTCCCAGAAAACTTGGTTTCAGTCATGCGTAGATATGAATGTTTTCGCCATACATTACATTTTTCCTTTTACTAAGCTGATATAATTCTAAATATTTATGAATAACACTTCAGAACGTAATATATACTTAATGGACAGAGACAGAGCTTGCTTGATTAGAAGAAAATAAATTGAAATATTAGTGTAGAGGCATGCACACACTCTTGCACACACACAAACACACAATTGACAGATCCTATATACCAATCTCATGCTGTTTCAAGTGGAAGATGAAAACATAATGGTAGCAAAGCTCTCAAGACTTTATGGTAAAAATGTGTTCTATAGGGCAAGGCCAGACAGGCCACATGTAGTCCACTGAGGGTACAGGAGGGTGCTACTCGACCTTACCAGGTATATGTGCAGCAGTGAGGATTGAACACAGACCTAAATGGTGTGAAGTGAACACTCAACCACTGCACATGTCAATAATAACTTAAAAATATATGTGTATCTCTAACCATATAAGATTATAGTCCTATGGTAAAAACACTAATATATCAGCCAAAAACATTTATAACTGAAAGAGACAAAACTTCATCTTGGTAAAAAAAAAAGGAGTATTTGAACTTATAAAACAATCACAGATAATATTTCTGAACACAAATAATAACTAAATTTGAAAGATAGTAAATAAAAAACACACACTTGATCAAAACACTGAGAAGGAACCTGTATGGATATTTAAAAAATGCTTCATATGGTTAAAAAAGGCATCATTCCATCCTTCTGAAACAAATCAATACCCTTATCCTCCAAAAGGAATACCAAAATACTGTCAAAAATGGCTTCTTAAATGGTGTTTAGTTTATCCAACCATTCTATGAATTCTACTGCACAGGGATACATTTTCTGTCTTAAAAAACAAAACAAAACAAAACTTTGGGTTTGGTGACACAAGACAAAACGTTGACAGGAGTGGAAAGGTTCCAATACGCAGTGGACTGAGCTTGTTGTCAAGGCTCTCCTGCAGAAAGAGCAGAAAAAACAAAAAAATTAAATTACATGTTACTGTGATTATATACTGTAGATATACTGTATATATGTATGTATGTATGTAGCCTCCCTGCAGTTCAATATCTGCACTGAAATATTTGACACTCTCTAATTTTTCTGAACACTCCTACTAATACAATCAGTACATTTTCTGTCCCATATATACTGTAGGGACATATCACCACAGAACTGTTGGGGGAATGTATTGAATTATATGCATGTACAGTACAGTACTGTACTATGAATATAAGCATTGCCATTGGTTTTCTATTGGGATAAGAACTGAATATTTGATACAGATATGCAGACTTCAATCTTGTCTCAACACTGGCAAGGTTATAAGCCTGATTTCAAATTAACCTATATCTAAAATAATTCACTGTTGATTTAACTATGCAATGAGTGGGGAATATACACCACAGGGGAATGCTATACTTGAATATTTTATTTTTGTAAATAATATATGCTACAGACATCTCCCTCTTTCATCAAAAACTATTCCCCATTCTATTCCCTTCATGGTTGGATCATTCCAACATTCAATATTCTATGTCCCTGTAGTTTCTTTGGCTGCTCTTGGGAGAGAGGTTCTTTTTGGGATCCCTGCAAACTCCAAAAATCTAGTAATATTCAATATGCAGTCACACAGTCGTCTACATTAAAATGTTCTTGATAAATGGGGTACTGCATAAATAACCATTCCTACAGTATATTAGTCATCCGTACTTTTAAAACTATACAAACAACACCTGAGCAAGCACAACACAAGATGGAAATAATATTTTTGTTGGGCACGTGGGAGTAAATATAAGGCATCAACAAAACAAAGCAATACCTGGTGAGCACTTCATAAGGCAGTTCATATACATTTCATAAATTATCCTTACCTACAATATATTACTGTAAAATTCTAGGAGAAATACTGATTATTTTATGACCAAATATTAATTATGATATTCAATCAGAATTTTGCCTGCAGACAAAGTATAAACCTATTCAAAACAGTGTTCTCACCATTTACAGATAAGAAAAAATGCAGCTTCAGCCCACCAGAAAGTTATCTCTCTCTTTCTCACACACACACACACACACACACAAGCAGTACTGGTGCAGCAGTATTTATAGGACAAAACAAGCAATCTTATGTCCATATTCCAATATCAACCCATATATAATTATAAGATGTAGCTTACCATTAATCCCCACCACACACAAGCTGATAAAAAATTTAATGGTGTGAATATGAGGCAGAGGCGAGGGGGGGGGGGACAGTATCAAAGGAAGAAGGGCACACAGGCCAACCAATGATACAAGTGGCAACATATGAATTAAGCATCAACACAAATTACCACATGTACAACAGTCGGGTCTCTGGGATGGAGGACGGAAGAACTGGACGGATGTGCAACGAAAAAATGTGAAACAACAGATAGCAGTGGAATATTTCAACAACTTGAGTGCAAAGCAACAAGGAAACACCAACATCTTAAATATTCATACATTTTTTTACAAGGACTATATACTTGATATATAATATGAACACTTTAATTAATACTACATACTGTATACCATGCTATTTCTATGTCCATTACAAGAGGGGTGAGCCATTAACAGAAGAATGTTAATGCAGTAGTTAAATTTTTTCTGATTGTCAAATACAATAGCTAACCAGAAATGGAAGCTTTGACTTCCTCTAGCATAATTAAAAAAGGAAACAGATATAAACAACTCTACTGAATTGATAATTACTGATTAACATAATTCAAATGACTCATTATGAAATACTATAGGCTACATGAAAAGTTATATACTTCTCTCAATAAGCTTTATATGTACATGAAGACAAACCGTATGTACAGTATATTCAAATCCACTGGCTGTCTTTCAACTTACTCAAAAATAGGGTCCAACAAGTATGTAAATCCTGTGATCATGCTAAACAGTTACTATAGTGCACAGCTGTACAGCCATGACCCATAATATTATTCTATTTTGTTCAACTGTAAGGTAAACAAAGGGTCTATTCTGCACAATAGCTTACTGCAAGAATCATACACCGTAACAGTTGCATTAGCTTCATAAAGTACATTAAGTTATAGATTTCTATAATAATAACAGCACAAGTAAGCCACCATTCAAAGAAGACCCCAGGCTTACTTCTTGAGGAGCAAGGAAATGAAAAATTTATTCCATTTGAGTGATGTCATTTAAGTCATGAAACTCGTACTAAGTTACAGGAGAGGGCTATTCCTCCCCATCCAGATTATGGCCATGACGAGCCTTAAACTCTGGCCAACAACATGAAGTGAGAACATTACCACTGCTATGACCCCAACAGGTGACTAGATGGATTGGGAATAAATAAATTGTGACTGTACTGTCCATCAGTGTGAGGTGGTGGAGTGGTACATGTGTCCAAACAGTGTTATATGAAAACTACATAAGAAATCTGAAATAATCATAACTAATTATTTGTTTATAACATGCGGTACATTAAGTACAGCAAATTAGCAATGCAGTACTATACATTATTTATTTTATTCAAGCTGTACATCTTATGGAATGTAGATTTTTTTTTTTTTTTTTTTTTCCATTCTGAAAACATACCTGGTATGTCCTACATATTCCATTCTGGGCAACATCAGATTACTGTATGCAGCTGAAAGAGGATCTTCAAAAACTATCAAGTTAAAGCCACCTCAACTTTTATCAGTTCCACATATGACTGGCTTGAAAGACTGACATCATTATGGATTTCCTATCTAGTGGACTGAGAGTGCTTGCTTGCTTACTGTTAAATGTACTGGTACTGTTGACTGAGTGAGTTACTGATGCTACTGGCTCCCTTCACTGCCCCTTGTTATATGCAGTGATGGTAATGTCATCGACTGAATTTATGGAGTAGCCAGTGATGGAGTCAGGGCTCTGGAGGGAGGCAGAGTAGAGTGGGTTGACTGGGGTCTGTCCGTCACCCAAGCATCCTCCTCCAACACCCCCAACTTCCTCTGTCAAGTTGCTGTATGGCGCGCTACTTGTCTGCCAAAATAATATCGCACTGGATTACCATATAGTAATGGTGATTAAAATATACAACATACAGCACTACAGTAGAAATCAAGAGCTTAAGTACCCCACAATGGTGATAACAAAAAATATCAGGGGTTAAAAAAATAACATGCCATTTCCAATACCACTGTCACCACATGAAAATGACCCTCTCCAGCAAAAGAAAAATTAGGGGGAAGGAAAAACAGGCTTTAAAGGAGAAGAGGAGGAAAAGGAGGAGCAGACTGAGGATAAAATGGATGCACAGAGTGTAGTGATATACAGTAAAGTCTCACATCTCACCACTAATAGGGACCAAAATATCATGGCGAGATTCGATATGGCGAGATTTGAATACAACTTCTTATGGGGAAAAATACAATCAAAACCTTGACTCGCCAATTAAGCACTATCAAACATTTCACGCACAAATTTACTCATTATATTTGCGAGATAATGGCTGTATACGAAACCGACCGACAAAAACACGCACAGGCGGCTGGTGAACTAGTGTTACTAGAGTACATGCAGGTCCTACAGGCTGCTAATATATGGTGTGACCTAGGCCTATCCCTAGTGGGGTGAGGTAAGGTGAAGGGAGGTGAGGTAAGGTGAAGGGAGGTAAGGTAAGGTGAGGTGATGTGACTGAGGTGAAATGCTACAATGTCATGGTGGTGGATTGAAAAGCAAGAAAATAAAATGAACAAACAAACTTCCTACAACTTCTCATTTTACCCCCTACGGTGGAAGGGTGGCGAGATTCCGGACTCAATGGCGAGAGTTGCGATTTGGGGAGAGGTGGTGAGATGCTAAATGGAGAAATGAAAGTTGGCGAGAAGTGAGACTTTACTGTATACAGAACTGAGGTGTGAACTGGAGAAAAAAGTGAGCACTGGCAGAAGAAAGGGTGATATGAAGTGTTGTTTCCAGTCATCCCATCATTGATTATAGCCTTAGACAATAGATTAAGATAAATAGATAGATTCAACTCCAGCATATATATTGGCAATACACTCTACCTGATAAATGTTTTGCTGTGGGAAGTCTGGTCCCGGGAGAGGGAGGGAGGTGCTGTCATCTTCATCCTCTGACTTATACGAGAACACAATATTTTCTACATGTTCTCGGCTCTTCTGGCTGTGTAGACCAAATATGGGCAGAATTAATGACATGAGATTAACACACAGCTGAAAATTTACATACAGTATCTTGATATGCAAAGGGGACAGCACAACAGATATCGTCATAAGATATCATTCCTATTCACTCTTGTTTAACTCTATGGTCTCAGCAGCAATTTTAGACTGCAAGTTCAATGCATGTTTTAACACCTCTAAGCCAACATACCCAAAGAATTCCGAGATGAAGGTATAGTAGATGAGTGGGGTGAGGAGAGAGAAGTAGGTCCAAGTAGTGGCATCAACAATACAAAGGCCCGCTGGTTGATGGTAGTGATATAGTGCACTACCAATACTCTGTAGCAAGTTCAGTGTTCCCAGGAATCCCAGGTATATGTAGAATGCACGCTTCACTGTTGATCAGGAATTGATGAGAAAAACAGAATATCTTATGTTATGAAATGTTCACAATAAGACAAATGTGCATGTATTCTGGTCATCGATACTGAATAAACTGCAAGGGAGATCATAGCTATATATACAATGCATATCAAACTGAGAATAGGAAAAGAAGAGTAGAACACTAACTCAAGACCCATTCATAGAAGACAATAATGATAATATAACACTAACTTGGCATCCACAGCAGAAAGAGAAAACGTTTCCGCAAACAGTCCAGTCTCAGGATAAGGATAAATGAATATACCTGTGGATAAAGACATACCAATACAGTATATCAAAAAAGCATTAATGTTGCATAGGCTCAGTTCAAAAATACTCTTTGAAACTTTAAATGAGTACTATAGGTAAAATTAGAGCAAATAATAACGAATGATAAACCTTTAAAAACTTAGACTGTTGTACTGTATATAACAAAGTTCGAATGCTTGATTGAACATACCAGAGTGAAGACTAGAGAGGACACCATCCAGAACAATGACCCTCCATGTCCAAACAGATCATAGTCCTTGGCAGGCACATAGAAGTCCTTGTCTGGGGTAAGGACTTCCAGCGACCCTTGTACAATGGCATACGGAAGTGCAATCATCGACGTCACTACCAGCACTCGCCTGATACTGGTTCGATTATCAAGGTGGCCTGGTGGTGTGGCAAAAAATATGCAAATGTTATCAGCCTTCATGTAAGTGTTATGGGTGTAAATTTTCATAGGGATATTAAAGGTAAGACATTTAAAGTTACAAACTAAAATTACTAATTTCTTAATACGTAATTGAGAGAGAAAACTCACCAAAAAATATGGCAAAGACGACGACACTCATCTCTGTGGCCAAGAGAAAGAAACGGACCACAACATACAGCAGCTTATTTGCCACGTCCCCCTGAGGAGTAGCTGCACTGACTGTCATTGACACCACACAACGGGTCACCGAGATTACTGTATTCAGCCAGATCTGGAGACAGATTAAAAAATTTTGTTGGCAAAGGAAATTTTGCAATGAACTTTATAAAATTTAAGACATTAATTGTGCAGTAAAATATGACAAAATAATTTACATACCGTACTACATAATGATGATAGACATACACTAAATGATTGATTATGGTGTTGCTTTGTGAATATGAATGAGAGCTGCATGACTTGTAATCGTTTGATTGGCTTTGAACTTTATTTATTCTTCAGTTTTTCTGGATGTTCTTCAGGATTTTACAGAGTTTGATATCAAATTAAACTTCTCACTGTCCTAAATCACTCTAAGTCTGATGCCCTTCATTTCATTACTGACGTACCTGGTACTGTAAAACTCACCAGTCCGTAAAATGTGGCATAAATGGGGCTGTGTACAGCTCTCAGCTTGAGCCTGGCACTGTTGATCTTCACCAAGAGTCCCAGTAAAAACAAGAGCACTGGCAGCAGTAGTAACATGTCCCACCAGCGAACCCTATAAGACAAAAAATTTGTTGTAGCCCACACAGCTAACTGCATATTATTAGACCTGTAAAATATGGCAAATGTAGTAGGTTAATCTATTAACTTCCTTATAAATATGCTATGAGGCAGTGGCACAAATCACAAAAAAACTTTGAATCGTGACTGTAAAGTTATACAATGCATCTTGACGAAAATAGAAAACTAAGGTATTCATCTAGACTATAGCCGTTTTGTAGCAGTGTTACCAGATCCGGCTAGGTCCCAGTATTTTGGGTATTTATTGAAAGAATTTCTATTTTGTAGCAGTGTTGCCAGCTCCGGCTAGGTCCCAGTATTTTGCCCCGGTCATTTCCTGTACTTTACCACGGATATTTCCCGGTAGTTTGCCCAGGTTAGGTCCCGGTAGTCTGCTGTGGTTTAGGTTAGGTTAGGTTTAGGTTAGGTTAGGTTAGGAAAGGTCAGGCTAATATGTTTGAATATGCCCTATCTTGGAAATGGGGCATTTGAGGAGGAAATGCCATAGAAGAAAATAGTCTTAGAATGGTCTAAATAAGTGGGTAATGAAGGTAGAAAAACTGTACGCGATAATGGCAATTCTTTCAATATTTACCATATTTTGCCCCGGTCATTTCCTGGTACCGGTATGGTACTTTACCACAGTTAGTTCCCGGTAGTTTGCCCAGGTTAGGTCCCAGTAGTCTGCTGTGGTCTAGGTTAGGTAAGGTAAGGTCAGGCTAATTTCGGTATTATTACAGAAGTACTGTGTTCTTGGCTAGGGCCACACAGTGTTACCACATCCGGCTAGGTCCCGGGAATTTGTCCCGGTCACTTTATGATAGTTTACACCGGTTATATCCCGGTAGTTTGCCCAGGTTAGGTCCCGGTAGTCTGCTGTGGTCTAGGTTGGGTTAGGTCAGGCTAATTTCAGTATTTATTGAAAGAATTACCATTTTGTAGCAGTGTTGCCAGATCCGGCTAGGTCCCAGTATTTTGCCCCGGTCATTTCCTGTACTTTACCATGGTTATTTCCCGGTAGTTTGCCCAGGTTAGGTCCCGGTAGTCTGATGCGGTCTAGGTTAGGTTAGGTAAAGTCAGGCTAATTATAAAAATGCCCCATTTGAATATGCCCCATTTTTCTGATATACTAAAGATTGGAAATGGGGTATTTGAGGAGGAAATGTCATAGAAGAAAATAGTCTTAGAATGGTCTAAATAACAGGGTAATGAAGGTAGAAAAACAGACGCAATAAAGGTAATTCTTTCAATATTTACCTTAATTTCCAAATTATGTTTGTAAAACGGGGCATATCTTGAAAACAGGGTATCTCCGAAACACCATAGATGAAAAGTGTCTTAGAATGGTCCAAAATAGTGGGTAATGATACTAAAATATACAATATAGTGAACTCAGTACTTCTGTAAATTTACCCTAATTTCATTTGAACATGCCCTATCTTGGAAATGGGGCATTTCCAAAGAAAATGTCATAGAATGGTATAAATTAGTGGGAAAAGAAGGTAAAAACATTGTAATACTAACCGGCAATAGAGTAGATATGTACCAAAACTAACCCTACTCATGACAATAATGTCCTGTTTGTAATTACAGTTAACTCTAACCAACTAATACCAAAGAATAACTCCTAGCTTTAATTAATCTTCGAAACACGTGAACAAGAAAGTAAGTAGCAATTGGAATGAATGAGAGAATACAACAACTACAAACCTTGAATTTCCCATTTCCAAATACAAGATATATTTGCAGAACCCATCTTCCGTGGGTGGCTGCTCTGTACTGGACACATTACTGAAGGGGAAGATAGTAGTGGTGGTGATAGTGGTAGTAGTAGGTGTGGATGTGGTGGTAGTAGTAGTAGTAGTTGTGGTGGTAGTAGTAGTGATACCTGGAGTAGTAGTAGTAGTAGTAATAGTAGTAAGGGAGTCAAGTATTGCTGCTGCTGGTGTTGGTGATTGTAATGGTGGTGTGTTACTCATCTCGCCTCTTATATCACCTTATCAGTCACTCCTACAATCCTACATATCCCTTCAAACCCTTGCCTGCATCCTAGTCATCCTACATGTATAATTAGGAGTGTTTAGTGTCCCCTAAACGCTTCACAAATGCCAATCCTAACACCTTGAAATGACCGTCTGTTATGATTCAACTCATTCAAGATGGAAACAAGGAAGAATAAGAGTTAAGGAATTTAGGAAATTATTGGTGTACAATAGTATAATCTAATTCCTTATAATGTCTCTGATCCTCTTTGGTCTGTTACGTTTCTCATGTTTTTGTTCAGGAAAGGAAAAGTTTATATTACCACTGTTTATTTGGTTTCTCCGTTTATGAATAATCCAGAAAATTTTGCCCTTTAAGGAAAAATATCTGAGGGAATTTGTGAAATACTGAGGGGGGGCTATAATAATATATTATAGTGTTCAGGTTCAGGTGGTTCAACCTGGTGGAAGTTGTGCCTAATAAGTTTGATGGGCAGTTCGCCACTTATTTACTCATGTGTTCACTATTATAAGGTCTTATGGTCTGGGTCTTGTTTTAATTTTTCTGTTATACTAAAGATTTTATTTTATTATCTCTTATTTGCCAGTTTGTATATAGTTTCTCTATCTTTCTCAATGTTGCCATGTGTGAGGAATTGTTCCTATATTTTGGGAAGTAATGCTACATGACCATAGGAAAATTTAGTCTAGTATTGGAAAATTATAATTGAAATGACATGCATGCTATAATTTTTAGAAAATGCCATTCAAAATAGGCAATTCGAAATTATAGCAGAGTTGTGTTAACACTATTATAACGATAAAATACTTTATATTGAGAATGAACGTAGATAATTGGGGAATTTTCAGTGTGATATCTGGGGTAAACTGGCTGTGATCTGTCACTGTCAGCCTGTCAGGCTCAGCTCAGAGTCAGCTGTTTTTTGACTCATAACACTTGTCAAACAATGACACAATGTAAATAGAAGCTTTTTGTTCATTCATTGACATTTGTAATTCTATGAACTGCAGAACTGAAGACCCTGAACATTGGTGGTGGGTAGCGATGTTCACTTATTGTTGTAATAATGGAGGAGTTGTGTAACTTTGCTAGAGAATCTAAACAGTATTTATTGAAAGAATTACCGTTTTGTAGCAGTGTTGCCAGATTCGGCTAGGTCCCAGTAATTTGCCCCGATCATTACCTGTACTTTACCACTGTTATTTCCCGATAGTTTGCCGAGGTTAGGTCCCGGTAGTTTGCCCAGGTTAGGTCCCAGTAGTCTGATGCCCCCTTTTAATATGCCCTATCTTGGAAATGAGGCATTTGCGGAGGAAATGCCATAGAAGAAAATAGTTTTAGAATTGTCTACTTAAGTGGGTAATGAAGGTAGGAAAACCATTCGCAATAACGGTAATTCTTTCAATATTTACCAAAATGCCATAAAAGAAGTGTCTTAGAATGGTTTAAATCAGTGGGTAAAGAGGGTAGAATCATCGTAATAGAATTCGGCAATATACTTATAATTACAGTACAGTACAAACTACCGGGACCTAGCTGGCGGTGGCTGCTACAGAAGGGTAATATAGTAATTGAATACCAAAGTTTCCAAACTACTTCTCCAAATGTATTTTAAAGAGAGTCGGCAAATATATAATTCATATTATACACATTACCATCATGAAGGATTGAGTTGTCTCTCTTGTGTAATTACACCACAAAATGGATCTTAATATCTGAAGGATACCAGGGTTTGGTCCGAAGGATGCCAGGATTAGGACCGAAGGATGCCTGGATTAAGATTGAAAGATGCCAGGGTTAGGACTGAAGGATGACAAGGTTAGGTTAGGTCAGGTCAGGTTGGTGTGATGTGTTTTCCCCCCACCCAAAACCCCTAATTCCCAATGCTCTTTCCCAAGATTGTAGGGGTAGGAGGAGGAAATGAAAAGTAACAAAATGCATCATTTCCGAAAGTCATTGGATATAAACAATAAAATAAAGGCATTTCAAGGCAACGCCAACAAAAAACAGAACACACAAACAACTTAGAGTCACAATTGTCAACTTTTACCATTAGAATACAGTACTGTACTGCTGGATATGTTTATGTCAACTACAGTAGAGTATGTCTTGAGTTTAATGATGGGGCAAGTTCTTTTAATTGTTATTAACTTTTCAGGTCATCACCAGAACCTATGGCAGCCTTCACTGCAGCAAAAAGAAGAGGGATATCAGGTTAATTTTAACCAGGAAATGCTGTAATGAAGTGATTACCTGTACCGGTACCTAAACTTGTTAGCTATCTGTTAGTAAGATTGATATTATACAGGTCATTAACTGGTTGGTTTGCTTTATGTAGTTGTATGAGTGCAATATTGTGATGTGAACATTTTATCTAATTGATGGTATTTCTCAGATAATGAAAGGTCCATCACTTGGGATGTATCTGTTTATTTGTATTTAATGATGTCCCGTTAATGTATCAGAAATACAATAGCATCAAAGATGTGATTGTGGACAAATATATAGCAGAGGAAGTAGAGTTGAAGAATATGTTGGAACGTAGTGACAGGAGATAAGCAGGTACAATGGAGAAAGGAAAGCCGAAGGAGTTAAAAGTTGGCAAGGATAATACAAATGACGATGAAAACGTACAAGCTGAGGAGTTGGAAGTTAATGATAGAACTTTTGAAGGTAAAGCAATAAATACTGTACAAAAAGTGGAAGATAAGGCATATGAATGTCAGCAGTGTAGGAAACAGTTTATTAAAAAGTCTTACCTCAGAAAGCATCTCTTGACTCATGCAGGGGTGAAGAAACACAAATGTGAACAATGTGGCAAAGGGTTCATTATTAAAAGTCAGCTTAGAGTCCACCAACTTACTCACTCTAGAGTGAAAAAGTATGAGTGTAGGGAGTGTGGCAAGAAATTTATACAGAACAACCACCTCAAGCAGCACATAGATGTACACACAGGCACAAAAAAATTTGAATGTGAGAAATGTGGCATGTGCTTCATTCGCCAAACGTCCCTCAGTAGACACTTCCTCAAGCACTCTGATGTAAAGGAATTTGAATGTGATGAGTGTGGGAAGCAGTTCATCAGGAAAGGTGATCTCACCCGACATAAAATTCTCCACACAGGCATAAAGGAATTTAAATGTGATGAGTGTGGGAAAGGGTTTAGTCAGAGAGGGGACCTAACACGACATATGCTAATTCATAGTGGAATTCAAAAGTTTAAGTGCAATGAATGTGGTAGACACTTTACACACAAGAATTCCCTTCGAATACACATCCTTATTCACATGGGGGTGAAAAATATAGAATGTGAAGAATGTGGGAAACAGTTTTTTCAAAAGGGTGACCTTACCAGGCATATGCTCACACACTCCAGAATCGAGAAATTTAAATGTGATGAGTGTGGGAAAAAGTTCACACGGAAGAGTTACCTCACAAAGCACCTCATTACCCACAATGAAGTGAAGAGTGTACAATGTGATGAATGTGGGAAGCAGTTTATTCACAGGAGCTATTTAATGAAACATAAGCGTGTCCACCGAGGGCTCAAACCACACAAGTGTCAAGAATGTGGGAAATTATTTTCCCAGAAAAGCAACCTGGCAGCTCACACTCAAATACACACAGGTGTGAAAAAGTTCAAGTGCAGTGAATGTGGAAAAATGTTCCTAATGAAAGTTAGGTTGAAGAAACATTTATTGTCTTTGCACAATATCTCATCAATTCCTGACACTCCAACCAACCCAGAGTAAGTGTTAAAACAGGAATAGGTTTCTGCGAGTAGTTTAATATTGGTCTGATGCTCTACACCACCACATGGCAAATTCCTATAATGTTAGCATAGTCAGTTATATAAAATGATTTACTGGCCTTCACATTACAGTACAGTACAGTACTGTGATTACCAATAATTGAAGATAGATACCATGATAACAGTAGGGATGAACATTATTGTTATCAGTACAGAATGATGTTAATGTTCTAGGAGACTATTACAGTATCATATGTTCTGTTTCAGTCCCCGAATGCAAATATTGTTACTTTATATAATAATATACCAGATTTAATTTTTCAATTTGGTCAAACCAATTTAAAATTCTAATACTGTACTGTAGGCTACTGTAATTAGTTTTTCATTCATGAAACGTTAAAACACAGGTTCTAAATAATTTAACCCATATTTAAATGTATTAAAAGTATTAAGGTACAGTAGGTACTATAATTATGCTGTATATAAATTATCACATTTACTGTACAGTGTATGTATAGTACTTATGTAATAGAGGTGTAATGCCCCATGGTTTGCTTTTTGTAATAAATCTGAGCATGAATAAATTTTCTTCTATCACTACACTACACATTGTTTCTGCCCTTTTATTATAGATAATTCTGCATTGTAAAAGCTTATGCAGTACTCTGACACACACACACAGGCCTATAATCCCAAGAAATGCGTTGATTATTCGCAAGCTATTATGGATAATATAGGTCTCTCAATAGGTCTACAGTGATATGGATATAAAGGAAAGAATCAAGGCAAACAATCAATTTATGGAATATTAATATATCCAATTCTTTTCACCTATTACCTAATAGGAAGCATATAACCGGAATTAATATGCACATGTGTATGGGTTCTTTCTCTTCCGTTCACTCGACGGTTTTATAAGACATGCATGAAAATCGTCAATGTCAAGAGTTAATAATATATGACTATAGGAATGAGGCAATGTTATAAAGAATATACTTGTAACGCATGTAAGATTACGAGACAGCTTGTATTATGGTGGGGAGGCATGTCCAGGTAATACGTGCTGTCAAAACCTTTCCCATACATTTTTCTCCTTCACACCTCGGGCTATATATATGTTCAACGTGTGTATAAAGCCAAAACTGCAAAACACAGGTTGATCGATCGCTCCATCAGTTACAACCCACAACAACACGAATAATGTGTAAGTTGATAATATTCAGTCATTAAATGGGTGGGGTGGGTTGGCGATACTTAATTTGTTACGTAACAATTGACGAATAGTTTTCCTTTATTTCCAGTAAAGAGCAAGTGATCTTTCTTGAAACACTTTTGACGTAATAAAAAAAGTAAGAATCATTATGTCAATACACAAAAACGTTTTCAGTCATTTAATTGGATCACCAGACGTACGCTATTTAAAATGTAAAAATAAAAAAAACATTGTCCAAAGGTTATGTCTACACAATAATATTATGGACGAAGGTTTGTCTTTTGATATTCAACATGGTTACACTATATGGCGCAGGCAAACAGAGGCCTAATAAGTCACTCAGGGCACAGTAAACACCCAGTACAATAATGAAGGGTGGTGTAGTTGGGTAACATGCTATGAAAACATTGTCACTTTGACTGCCTGCAACCCATGACGTATGAAGGGGAAAGGAAAAACAATTATGTGTCGTGTTTCGTGAAACCATTATTACCACCGCCACTGCTGCAGTCTGCTGGGCTGGTTAGAGTATATAAGAAAAATATGGCATCAATGTAAGACGAGGGTATAAAGTAAGGAAAGGTCGGGACAGAATGTTTGTGCAGTGTTTCAATTCTCATTCATGTATGGGTTGTGGTGTGGAAGTGTTCTGTTGGGAAAGCTAAGTATTTGATATTGCATTACACAGCAGCAGGTTCTCTCATTTCCTCAGCTACACAGACACGTCATCGCTCACAGCAAAGGTAGCGCACTTTGACACTACTATAATACATTAATTTTGTCTTCTTCCTTTGATCATATTCAGGATTACTCCGTCCTTTGGTTTGTTCTTTGATACTGCTGGACGTTAATTAGTATAAGGCCATAACCCCAAAACTCTTAATTTCATCTCTATGGACACTTGGCTCGTTTCCCGAATGTTAACTTTGCACATCGTATTAGATATTATCTAAAAGAGACCAAGAGGAAGGCAACAGAACTCATGGTTTAAGACTTAAGTCGATGAATCATGCTTCCAGGTACTGGGCATGGGAAGGTCACATGGCTGGAGGGTGTGGAACATGGAAGTAGTATAGCTCCATGGTGTGGAAGGTGTGGACCGTGGCAATGATCTACCAGGCATATGCCTATGATGAACCTACCAGGGGAAGCAAAATAATAATAATCATCATCATTGAGGACATACTATTGGAGGTGTGATCCCACCGAGCACTCCTTCACAAGTTCACTCACAGAAACGTTTCCCAAACCCAATATATCCCAGCATCTACTTGCTTCATCCACGAGTTATGCTGCCTACCCCTTGGCCTTCTCTACCTAGGGTCAGCCACAGGAAAACCACCCAAATGACCATATAGCTGTGCAAAATAATGTTGAGAAATACTGTGGTATACAGGTATACAGATGTGGCTGGTCTTTGTGCTAGCAGTGATGGGGTCGTCAGGAGTGGTGGGGATGACTGTGGCTCCTGTTGGGAGTCTCCAAGGAATAACACACAGGGGATCCCAGTGCTGTGAATATTTCTACAATAGCAAGTGGGACGAGTTCAACAAATGTGTGGCGGAAAGTGGCGTCACACCAACCTGCACCACAACTAAACAGACTCAACAAGGTACAACAACTACCACAAAGCCAGTACTACAAAATATCATACACGCTACAACCAAACCATCACAAGTACCACATAGGCACACAAACTTGGCAAGCTTAGAGTCACCACCACACAATCATGACTGTATAACCACTCCACATGACTAACACCACCACCATGTACACTAACTCGGCAAGGTGTAAGAACTACCACACAGCCACTTACACCAAAAGTACAAAATCACCACCACCACCACACAACTACCAGCTGTACAATCAAGAAAATGCAGCGAGGTATAAACACTTGCAGACAACTAATACAACAGCTAGGACATTAATTAAGGACCCCAGTGATATAGTCAGAAACTTGTAGGTAAATAAATCCTTCAAATTTTGCCACGAAACACTACCTATATAGAAAAAGCTTGTATCGTGGTATAGTCAGAAGGAATCAGAAGCCACCTGGATTCATACACGATCACAGAGTCCCTTAACACAGCCACTACCAAACAGTAATCACAACAGAGATATCAGCACTAGTACAGTTCTTCAATAAATTAATATCACAGAGAAAAGTTAACAATCAGCCTGAGAGAGTCTATTAACCTGCGAATCACGTGACTCCATGCAGGGTGCCAATACCAGGGTAAACAGTACGCCGTGGGTGAGACGGTGTTGGCTCTACCTGCCCAGTGTGTCAGATTCGAATGTGTCCTTCTGCCACAACGTAAGGTCAGTGTATAGGAGTGCATGTTTATATGTGCTTCCTTTAGTCTCTTTCCTGACACCACTACTATTTACTGGTGATTATGGACATTCTTCTTAGTTATTTATATATTGTACTCTACCTTGGTGGCTGCATGGCCAAACATTCAGACACTGAGTTCATCATCAAAGTGCCATACAAAGCATATTCTAGCACTCGTATCGTCATTGCCATTGACCTACAAAACTAGCCAATCTGATAGGTTGGTGCTTCAGTCCTAGCGTCAATACAGTTTGATTACACAGCTATAATATAATTATATACCTTCACCTAGTTTGGATCAACAGCATGAATCTCTCCTTCAGGTGAATGGTGAAACATTGCCTGCCGGAACATCATTGAGACTGATTACTGTGGACGATCACCCTGGTTGTAAGTATGGCGGGTGGTAGTGTTATGTGTGTGTGTGTGTGTTGTAGTGGCACCGTAATGTTGTAATGTGGTGGCAAGAGGTTAAGAAAATTATTACTCCAATTGGGAATGGAACCCTACCCTAAATATAATACAAGTGTGGTCTAGTGGTACACTCGGATACCATAGTTTCCAGCTCACCTAAGTCAAAGTTTAAGATCTGAAGCAGGTTGTTTTGGACGACAGCCCACCTATTAATCCTCCAGGAGTTCGAGATGTGTGTAGCCTCGTCATGGTTTGGGTGGGCTGTCGTCCAGAATCTGTCAGCTTCAGATCTCGAGCTTCGACTCAGTTGGGCTGGAGACTATGGTATCCGGATGTACCGTATGTAACTATGTATATATTCCAACTCTTCCCCCCTTCCTCCTTAGGTTGTATGAAGGGAGGACGGATGTTTCAACATGGGTATAAGGAGAAGGTGGAGGAAGAGGAAGGACACTGTAGCAGTTTGACTTGTTTACATGGCACTTGGGTCACTGGGGGTAAACACCACTCCTGCGGTAATCATCTCAAAGGTAGGTTTGTCTGTCTGTCTGTCTGTCTCTGGGCATTCACTACTTTTAACTCCATCTCCACCAATAACGTAGTTCTCTCCACCATGAATCTCCTCTGTTCTCACCACCACTAACACACTCTTCCTCAACACTATAAACACCACCACTATTACCAACTAACACACTCCCTCCTCTCCATCACTGTAAGGTCGAGAGTATACTTTGAGTACATTAGAGTGCCTTGATCCCTCCAAAATATACCAGAAAACAGAACTAGAGGAACAATAATAATGGTGGCCTGTTGCTTAGAATAGTGTGGAGGAATAATTTGCTCCGGATTTACCAACAACACTGTATCCTTCCTTAAATTAACTCCAACCACAGAGTGCACTACAACATTGCATCAACGTTTCCAACACGGCGAAGTGGTCAAGGTGGTAACGAGCCTAACTGGTGGTGGAATGTGTACGCGTCACACTTGTCACAATGGTCACATCAAGAAGGATAAATGCTGTAAGTGTTACGTTACCAAAATTACCAATTCATCTATAATATTAATAATGCGATTTCTGTATGCATGTGTGTGTGTGTGTGTGTGTGTGTGTGTGTGTGTGTGTGTGTGTGTGTGTGTGTGTTGCAACCCCGAGACAACAGTAACGATGCATAGTAGTGCAATTTTTTATTATTAGAGTTATAGAGTTATAGAATGTTACTATTAAAATGCTAAAACTTGAATAAATGTATAGATAAATACATTTTTAAGTGTGATTTTGGTTTCAGGTTGTGTTGGTGACGGAGCAGTGGTGGCGTGTGAGGGTGAAGAGAGTGTGGTGGATTCCTGTTCTCATCATGTTTGTCGCAATGGGTCACTCATCACTACACATTACCCAGGATGTCAGTATACCCAAGTCAACCAATCTCTCTCTCTCTCTCTCTCTTGAATTCCTCCTACATTATCTCTCTTTCTCTCTCTCTCTTATGCATTCCTCCTACATTAGCCTGCCCCCCCCCCTCTCTCTCTCTCTCTCTCTCTCTCTCTCTCTCTCTCTCTCTCTCTCTCTCTCTCTCTCTCTCTGTAACTACTGCTCATAATATACATAATATTGGACAGACAACGCCAAAATATTCTGCGAATTTGTGAGCACGGCCGTACCTGAATAACTGATGCCTGACTGAGACCGTTTATACATATAGGTTGTGTGGAGAAGGGAGGCAGATTCAACGACGGGGAAATGGTTGAAGATGGTGGGAAAAGTGACCTGTGTTACCAGTGGGTGTGTCAACAAGGCGTCATCGTTCGTCAGCCATCCCCCCGCTGTGAGTAGAAACAATTAAACAGTATACGGTATTGGATGTTACAAATAAACAACATAATACAATAATGTGAAAAAAAACTTGTACTAACTCATAATTGTACAAAAATAGATAAATATGAAATAAAAAAGAAGAAGAATGGAACGAAACTAAAGTTTTACTACTACTATTAACTAATAGCCTACTACTTTACTACTAGCCTCTTCCCACTACTACTACTACTACTACTACTACTACTACTACTATTCTGAACAGGCTGTGAAAACCCAAGAGGTGAACTAGTTCCTCCTGGTCACCCAATGCTACTGGACCTTCCCAAGTGTCTGTTGGTGGTGTGTGTCGAGGGAACCGTCACGTCTGATCGTAGCATCGCCGGCCAATGTGGATGTCAGTACAAAGTTATACAAACCCATAACAAAACATGACTAATATCAACACAACGTACAGACACAATCATATAACCACCAACACTTTCCTTCCATCGTAGTAAATGTCTTGGTAATAAAGAACAACACGTGTATGGTTTTGCAGCACCTCATAATAATAATTGAGGGGGTTGAGTTGACATAAGGTGTTGTAAGATTATACTTTGATATGATACAGATTTATTTGCACGATGGAAGGAAAGTGTTGGTGGTTATTTGATTGTGACTATACCCTCACTGAGATTGATCTGACTTAGGGCCCGCATGCAAGAATATTGGTGGTGTTGATGATGACGTGTGTGGTATAGATGGTGTGGTATAGATGGCATGTATGGTATAGATGACCCCACTAAATAGACACATGCACTACAGAGCCATCCATCGTACTGGGACCACGCCATCGTTAATTAACACCATGGATGTTCGTTCTTGTATACGGCCCCGAGTTATAGAAAGATCTGTCTGGTCACATGTTATATATCTGTGTATATATGTGTGACTGTGTTGTTGCTGAAAATCATAATACAGTAATGATGACAATGTTGAAGAAGAGAAAGAGAAAGATAAGTATATGATGAAGTAAAAGAGAAAGAAAAGTATATAATGAAGAGGAAGATAATAATGATAGTAAAGGACATGATGATGTTGTTATTGAAGAGGAAGAGGAAGATAATGAAGTTGAAGAGGAAGATAATGATGATAGTGAGGACCATGATGATGATAATGATGATAGTGAAGGCCATGATGATAATGATGATGTTAATGTTAATGATTTTGTGTTTGTTTCTATACAGGTTGTGAGTCTGGCCTGATCTTGTTTACCAATGGCACTACACACCAGGCAGACCCTTGTGTTAATACCACCTGTACCAACACCACCTGGATCAACTCTATCAGTCCACAGTGTTAGTCTATATTCAGTGTTTATTCTGGGAGTCTATTTGTCTGTCTGTGTGTTTATTCTGTGAGTCTATTTGTCTGTTTGTGTGTTTATTCTGGGAGTCTATTTGTCTGTTTGTGTGTTTATTCTGGGAGTCTATTTGTCTGTCTGTGTGTTTATTCTGTGAGTCTATTTGTCTGTCTGTGTGTTTATTCTGTGAGTCTATTTGTCTGTTTGTGTGTTTGTTCTGTGAGTCTGTTCTGTCTATTCTATTTGTGTGTTTATTCTGTGAGTCTGTTTGTTTGTGTCCATGTTCTGTGAGTCTGTTCTGTTTGGGGTTTGTCTGTTCTGTTTGTGTGTTTGTTCTGTGAGTCTGTTTGTTTGTGTCCATGTTCTGTGAGTCTGTTCTGTTTGTGTGTTTGTTCTGTGAGTCTGTTCTATTTGTGTATTTGTTCTGTGAGTCTGTTCTGTTTGGGGTTTGTTCTGTTCTGTTTGTGTGTTTGTTCTGTGAGTCTGTTCTGTTTGTGTGTTTGTTCTGTGAGTCTGTTCTGTTTGTGTGTTTGTTCTGTGAGTCTCTTCTGTTTGTGTGTCTTTCGTGGTTCCGTCGTGATAGCAGCTTTGACAATCATAGCCATATACAGGGTGATTCAGAAATGCGTGCCGAAAATCCGCAGGTGTATTCCTGGCACATAATTGAATGTAAATTAGTCAATAACGATTTTGGAAATTCTCAATAGTTTATAAGTTATAGTGCCTTCAAGGTTTGAAGAGTGTGTTTAAATCTAGGGATTGTACCATAATCCCTGAAACTCTGTCCCTGGTAATTTTGCTGTGACTGTACACTCTACAGCTTTTGTCATATTCTTTAGTAACTTTTACTGTGTTTCCAATGCCTTCATGGGAGTTAAGTAATTTCACACGTGTCTGAAAGATTATGGTACAATCCCTAGATTTAAACACACTCTTCAAACCTTGAAGGCACTATAACTTATAAACTATTGAGAATTTCCAAAATCGTTATTGACTAATTTACATTCAATTATGTGCCAGGAATACACCTGCGGATTTTCGGCACGCATTTCTGAATCACCCTGTATATACCAAGAGTGTGCAGGTTCGATTTCCGGCTACGACCATGGAGGGTTTTGTGGTACGGTCACGTCCAATAATCCTGCAACACCTTTTAAATCAAACGACCCTTCTCTCAGGTTAATGTTTATTTTTTTGTAAATATTTTGTGTAGGGGAGAGAGAGAGAGAGAGAGAGAGAGAGAGAGAGAGAGAGAGAGAGAGAGAGAGAGAGAGAGAGAGAGAGTTACAAGGAGTTACAAGGAAAAGAAGTACCCTAGGGGACCTTACGATCCATACAAAGAGGGTACCTGTGGGTTTAGTTGCGCAAGTAGGCGACCGTCCTCGAATGTGTCATGTGAAACCATCAAGGAACACTCGCACAACGGCTTAAACACCTAGACGGTGGTATAAGGCTTTGTCTAATCTGGACTTGAACTGATCCACAGAGTTGCTGTTGACTACATCAGCAGGAAGCGCGTTCCAAGTACCGCAGATGCTGTATGTAAAGAACTTACCACACAGATCACGGTTGTATCGCTTCAGTTCAAGTTTGTAGCCATGATTCCTGGTTGTGCCCTCACTGAGTTGGAAAATGTCCCTGTAGTCTACATTGTCAAAGCCTCGTAGTATTTTAAACACTTCGATAAGCTGACCACGCAGTCTCCGGGTTTCCAAAGAGAACAGGTCGAGTTCTACCAACCGATCTTTATAGCTCTTGTGTCTAAGAGAGGGTATAAGTTTGGTTGCCCTGGCTTGCACTCGTTCCAATCTCGCGATATCCTTCCGGTAAGAAGGACTCCAAAACTGGACTGCATACTCCAGGTGCGGTCGGACAAGGGAATTGTACAGACAAAGTACTATCTCCTTGTTCCGGTATCCAAACTGTCGCTTTATGTACCCTAACATCCTTTGGGCTTTCTTCTCAGCCTCAATACACTGCTTTGAGAACTTGAGGTCGCTGGTGATAGTTACACCCAAGTCTTTCTCAGTATCAGTGCTTACGAGAGCATTGCCCTTAAGGTTATACTCTGTTCGGGGGTTTCTGTGGCCTATATGCATAACTTTGCATTTGTTCACGTTAAATGGCATTTGCCACGTGTCAGACCACTCCCCGATCTTCCTAAGATCTTCTTGTAAGCGGGTAGTATTTCCTTCTTTCGCGACATTCATACCAAGCTTAGTATCATCGGCGAATTTGGAAATCTTGGCAACCATGTCACCATCCACGTCATTAACATAGATGATAAACAGTAGTGGTCCCAGAACAGAACCTTGGGGAACACCACTAGTAACGGGCACCCACTCTGAAGCCTGTCCATTCACTACCACCCGCTGCCGTCTGTCACTTAGCCAGTTCTCTATCCAATTTGCCACATTTCCGTCTATGCCCAGTGCACGCACTTTCCGAAGGAGGCGGCGGTGGGGTACCTTATCAAAGGCTTTCTGAAAGTCTAAGTAGACAACATCGACCGCTTTATCCCGATCATGCTCACTGAAAACAAAATGGAAGAATTCCACCAGATTTGTGAGGCATGACCGGTGCTGCCGGAACCCATGCTGGGAACCCCTCAGTAGCAAATTTGATTCTAAGTGTGCTGTTATTTTGTCCACCATGATGCTCTCCATGAGTTTACAGACTATCGAGGTTAAACTGATGGGTCTGTAGTTTGACGGTTGGCTAGCATCTCCCTTCTTGAAGATAGGAGTCACCTCTGCCTCACGCCAGTCTCTAGGAACGCATCCAGTCTGGATTATCCTGTTGAAGACCATGCACAGGTGCCGTGATACTTCACCATGCACTTCTTTCAACACTCTAGGTAAGAACCCATCCGGACCGGGGGACTTGTTTGCTTTTAATTCGATTATTTTTCTCTCGATTTCTTCTTGGGTGAAGACCATTGACTCCAACTTCTCACTGAAGGAGTCCAAAGGTTCGGGAATGGGACCACTCTCCTCAGAGAACACTGAAGAGAAGTACTCATTTAAGAGGTTAGCATTTTCTGCATCAGAGTGCATCAATGCTCCATCCTCATTCACCAAGGGACCGATCCTGCGTCGGATTGGTTTACGGCCATTCACATAACTGAAAAACTCCTTGGGGTTCTCTTTGCAGAGTCTAGCCACACGGACCTCCTCAGCACGCTTAGCCGCCCTTATTTTGGACTTCACGTTTCGATTCAGTCTTCTATGACCGTCAAAGTCCCCAGATGCCTTCGCTCGACGATACGCAGTTCTCCTCTCCCTTAGTAGGTTACGGATTTCCCGATTAAACCACTTCGGTTGAATGAACTTCTGACCTGTTCCCTTCAGAGGAATAAAGCGCGACTGAAGTTCCATGAAGGAAGACAAGAATGACCTCCACAGATCATCAGCACTCTCTCCCTCCTCTAGTTCCATTTCAGCAACGCCTTCACGAAGACCTGCAAAGTCCGCTCTCCCCATGTCTAATTTTCTATGCACCGGGGTCACGGACTCCATATTAGGGACCTTAACTGAAAATCTTATAAGCTTGTGGTCGCTTCCACCTATTTCTTCATTTACAGAGAGGTCTTGAATGATGTCATCCTCAGAGGTGAGGACCAAGTCGAGTATGTTAGCACCTCTTGTTGGCTCCCTTACCCATTGAGTGAGGAATTCATCATTTACAAACTCCAAGAGTGGTGTGTTCTCGGCAGAGGGCTCTCTGGTTTCCCAGTCAACATGTGTGTTGAAGTCCCCCATAAGGATGCACACCCTGCCGTCCACTAGTTCACCCAGCAACTGGTATAGGTCCCTGTCCATCTCATTGAGTTGTCCAGGGGGTCTATAAAGCAGCAGGGTTCTGTATTTTGCAGTGCCTATTTCTAGGTCAACTCCAAGGAGCTCGTGGTTCGATGTGATGTTGCAGGTCATCAATTTGATGGAGTTCTTTACATACAACAGCACACCACCACCCCCTCTGTCCTCTCTATCTTTGTGGAAGAGTTGGTAGCCTGGAATCACGAATTCCCCTTCAAGATCTCTGTCTGAGGTTCTCAACCATGACTCCGTTATGGCCACCATCTCGGGTTCCTCTGTCGCAACGAGGGCCCGCAGTTCCAAAAACTTGTTTCGGATGGACCTGGCGTTGAACAATAGAACCTTCAGGGAACCCCCAACTGCAGGGCTCCCTATACTCCTCCGTTTCCCGGTTTGGACATTGTCTTGGTAGTGCTGGGGATATCCTGCTTCAGGATCTCAGCGAATGTCTTCTCTGGGGTCACTCTAGCATAGCGACGAGGGCTCTCCTCCACGCTCGGTCGAGTGCTCCTGAGACATCGTCGGACGGCGTCTTCCATTAATTTGGAAAGCACTTCTTTCCCCTTTAGTGAGAGATGTGTGCCATCCCTCTGGTAGAGGTCGTCTCTACCAAAGAGTGAGGTGTAGGGGTCCACAAAGAACACCCCCTCGGCAGTACACAAATCAGCCAGGCGCTGATTTACTGCAATGTTCTTTGACAGAGCAGTCCCTAAAGGGCCTCTCCTTGGGAGCATGCCAACAACTACCCTTCTGCGGGTTTTTGACCCACAGTCGTCTACTGCACCGAGCACATCCGAGAGGACTCCTTCGGTCATGCCTACTCTACCATTTCTCAGGTAGATGTCATTACCACTCACCATGAGTGCAATGACAGCAGATCTGGACGTTTGGATCCTCTCAGCTTCCTTTCGGAGGTCAGCATTGCCACAACCTGGCAAACAATTCACCTTCACAGAAGTGTGAAGGCGATCTGCCATTAGGGGTTCCAGCCCTCGTGCCTGGGAATCACCTACAATGTGTATATCCACAGGCCTCTCCTTGGTAGGAGCACGAGATGCCTTGTGAGGAACCCGAGAGTGTTTTGAATTCCTGCCGGGCTCGTCACTTCCTCCAGGTTGCTTCTTCTTCGTCTTCTTTTCCTTCTTCATTTTCTTTTCCTTCTTATTTGATTCCTCACTTTCCTCTAATCCCTCCTCAATTGTCTTCTTGGGTTTTTCTTCCTTCTCCATATTCCCCTCCTCTTTTCCATCACACTTTTCTGCAGTCTCTTTTCCTTCTGCAGTCTCTTCTCCCTCTTCATTGTTGCTGTTCTTCTTCTTGTTGTTCTTCTTCTTGTTGTTCTTTTTCTTGTTGTTCTTCTTCTTCTTCTTTACCGCCGTGGTGGAGCTCTCCGGTGAAGAAGCTCCTTGGACTGCCTTGTCTCTCACATGGCAGTCACACCTCTGCGAGTCCATTCGGAGAACTTCCTCCTTTAGGGAGTTGTTCTCCTTCGTGAGCAGTGAGATGTGCTTCATCAACCTCTCCTCGAGTTTGCAAAAGTCGCAGACACTCGAGGAGTCTAGGTCGCTCGCACTCCTCCCGCTGAAGTCCTCACACCAACGGTACACCTTGCATGTAGTACATGTAAATTTTCTTGCTGATGGACCAGTCATCTCGCTCTAATTCAATTTCAGACCAATAATATAAAAGAAAGGGTAGTGTGATTTGGTCTCGCATAAGTCTCATCCGCCTACTTCCAGAAGGTTTTCGGTCGTTCGGCCAACAGAAACCTTATGAGCCAAGCACACCAACCCTAAGGTCTCCCCTGGGTCGGACGGCCCCAATCGTGCCGCAGCTCCCAACTGAGCAGCACAAGAGTCCTAAGTAAATGGGACTCTGATTTTTCGACAGGGGTGCTTGAAGTGTAACCGTCGTCCTACTAATCCCTACTAATCCTCCATCCGCGGCCAAACTTAAAGCAAATAGTAAAACTAAATGTCCACGACTTAATCCGAGATCTTTTACTGGCCTGGCAGCCAGCAAGGCACGAAAGCTCTCTCACCAAAGAGCAGTCGAGCCTTTAGGCACATAAGAACGGTCACAGGGAGCTGGTCAGGCTTATTAATCTAAGAGAATACCTACGGGGGTCCTGAGGCATCTCCATTACTCGTACCCCACACGCCTGAGATCCCTTCAATCTCAGCCCTTTCGAAACCTGTGAGCGTTAAAAGGCGTTGTTTTAGGAGGTTCCAAAGCCTCCCTTCTCACACGGCATAAGGTAGCTGGTGAGGTCCTTAACAATAAAAACTTATATCGAAAGTGATGAAGATTTTTTTTTTTTTTTTTTTTTTTTTTTTGTTAGGACAGTTGAAGAGCAGTTGTGAAACTTAATATTAACATGAAGATTTGACAACTCTTAGTCAGGATCCTAATAACGCTACCTTTCTGGCACGGGTAACCCAACTGGACTAAATGTCCCCAGCATAGCTAGCAAAATTCAAACAGATCACATAAGCTCTCTCACCGACGGCAAGGTGGTTGTCGAGAGAGAGAGAGAGACAGAGACAGAGACAGAGACAGAGACAGAGACAGAGAGAGAGAGAGAGAGAGAGAGAGAGAGAGAGAGAGAGAGAGAGAGAGAGAGAGAGAGAGAGAGAGAGAGAGAGAGAGAGAGAGAGAGAGAGAGAGAGAGAGAGAGAGAGAGAGAGAGAGAGAGACAGAGACAGAGACAGAGACAGAGAGAGAGTGAGAGAGAGAAAAAAAAAGAAAAAAAAATATCTCTCTAAAAAAAACTACCAGTCAGCCTTCTCTATACTCCACCTAGGAAGACGAGATTGCCTTTCGTACCTGTTACTTTCCAAGAGTATATATAGGGAAGTGGTCACTACCATAGAAATTAGCCAACACACTCCAAGTACAGTCGTGATACGTAATTTCTGACCTGAGACGAACGGCAGGCACCACACACACACACACACACACACACACACACACACACATACACATACCCCGCATTCGAACTCAGTCTCTATAGGTGTACTGGGTGGGGAAATGAACAATACCAGGTGATTCGAAGCGTTCTGATCCTCACACACTGGTCAGAAGAGAAATGGTTGCATACTTTGAAGTCACAATATCCGAGGTATCCACATTCACTTCACACCCTTCCGAGGTTCCCAAAAGAAGCTTGCGAAGGGGAACATCTGTAGAATCAAGAGACCTCATTGGGGCCACGAAAACGCTTCTGGTGAAATTGCTGTACAGTTATATCCCGTCTAGTTAATTAAGTACTATGGTATAATTTTTCCTTGCATGTATTTCTATATGTAAACTCCATCCAAGTTAGTATAATTATATTTAAGTGTTAATTAAGTGAGTAAAGTAACTATGGAATTTCCGAAAGTATTAAAGTAAGGCGTTCAACTCTGTCTTAATTAAGGGGGAAGTTCTGTGTTGGTAATTCTGGAGCAACTGAATCCTCCAAACTATTCCAAGCAACAAAACACCATTATTTTTGCTCTTCTGGTCCTGTTTCCTAGCATACTTTGGAGGAATCAAGGCACTCCAATGTACCAAAAAAGAATTACCACCTTCACTCAGAACTATAACTGTTGTGTAAAGCAAGTAAGGTCTCATCATTATAAGTATCGTGTTATTAAGTGAATTATTATTTCCAGTTGTGTATTTGATCATTAATATTGCATTATTATTACTATTATTATTATTATTATTATTATTATTATTATTATTATTATTATTATTATTATTATTATTATTATTACTATTATTATTATTATTATTATTATTATTATTATTACTATTATTATTATTACTATTATTATTATTATTATTATTATTATTATTATTATTACTCGTGCGTAGCCCCATAAGCTCACAAATCTAGGCATACTATATATTATTTTTCTGTGCATTTATCAAGTGTTTGAGGGAGTGATTTATCCATTGATGTACAGCCACAATCAAATAACCAGCCACACCTTCCTTCCATCGTGCAAATAAATCAGTATCATATCAAAACATAATCACACAACAACACCTTACGTCAACTCAACCCCCTCAATTATTATTATTAAGTGGTGCTGCAAAATCATACAAATGTTGTTCTTTATTACCAAGATATTTACTACGATGGAAGGAAAGTGTTGGTGGATATTATTATTATTATTATTATTATTATGAGGTGCTGCAAAATCATACACGTGTTGTTCTTTATTACCAAGATATTTACTACGATGGAAGGAAAGTGTTGGTGGATATTTGATTGTGGCTGTACAGTACAGGGATACCTGATTTAATTTCATTCATTGTATTGTGTTTGTCCTACTCCTTAGTGTTAATAATAATTGTTAATTGTTTTTACTTCGTGTTTGGCTTTACACCAAGTAATATAGAACCTGGTTTGTTCCAAGAGGGGTTATTAATATATATTGCTTTAATTAAGTATTCATTCTTGATAGTCACATTGGCCCATTCATATTTCTCCCTAATCTCCCTCTCGTAACAATAAGAAAACACCTCAATTATCCACTCAGTAAATGCAATCTATGACGAACAGGATCCGCCAAGACACGTTCTCCAACAGGTTAGAGGTTGGACACAATTAAGAGGACAAAGACGAATAAGAGGGTTACTACTGATTCCTTCAAACTATGCTACAAGAAAACTAGTTACCTCTCAGTATACAGGATGGGGATATGTTTTACTGCATTGGTTGGTTAGAGGCTTCGTAGTCTCTTGCTTAACGTCCTCCTTAACTCACTCGACAACCAAGCCCCAAACTGGATCTCAAGGTCACTTCACAATTTACTCCCAGCCAGGTTTCTTCTCCTTTAAGGGGGTAATTCACTTTTGTTACATTGGAGTGCCATGATTCCTCCAAAGTATTCCAAGAAACAGGACCAGATGAACAAAAATAATGGTGTTCTGTTGCTTGGAATAGTTTGGAGGAATCAGTTGCTCCAGATTTGCCAACACTGTACTTCCCCCTTAATTAAATGCTTATAATAAATGGCCAGCCATTCCCGAATTTCAGGGTAGATCTATAATAGCATTTTTACACAATGAGCGTATAAAAAAAATATATATATAATAAAATCAGTAATTGATGCAAAAAATTCAATATCTTTCTCTTTCAGCGTATTCTGTATACAGGAAGATTAACGTGTCCATTATTGCAAATCGACACGGAACTATGATGCTATGCAATTGTTTATAATTATAGAACTAATAAGTAGTGACAGGTATTTAACGAAACAGGTAAGAACGAAAGTGTGACGTGAATGGGGAAAAATTCGTTTAAAAGATAACATGGAAGAATTGTGACCGTATCACGTACAGCCACAATCAAATATCCTCCGACGCTTTCTTTTCCATCGTAGAAAATATCTTGGTAATAAAGAACAACTAGTGTATGATTTTGCAGCACCTCATAATAATAATAATTGAGGGGGTTGAGTTGACGTAAGGTGTTGTTGTATGATTATATTTTGATATGATACTGATTATTTGGCACGATGGAAGGAAAGTGCCGGTGGTGGTTATTTGATTGTGGCTGTACAGTACAACACAACAACAACAGCAATAACAATGATCAAGAGTATGTGCACAACATTTTTGTATCTGAGTAACTAATTATTCCCAAATGATAATATAATACAAGACACAGCAAGGCACGTGTTGGTATGGCTATCAAACATAATTATAGGCCTACACGAAATAACAATCAAATAATCAAGAGTTACCTATGCAGATGGACCGACCAGCAAGTCTGAGGAAATTAAAATGATTTAGACTTAATGCGTACAGTTGGACACATGAATGGGTGGTACAGCCCAGGTGAAAGATACTTGTCCCATTTGAGTAACCAGTGTCTATTATCAGGTACTTGCTTTTTATTACCATCCTCAATACTGACTTCTGCCCCTGATGTCTCCTATTTGGCACTAAGGAACTTGATATTGGCAGAAATTGACCATCTTTCACTTGGGCTGTACCACCCATTCATGTGACCAACTGTACATCCCGTAGAGACTTTATGGATTTTGGCGCCCCATCAGACCCTGGAACCGATGCCTTTCCGATTATCATTACTAATCCCTCCTTTCCTTCTTTATTTCCTTCGTACTTGCTGTCCCTCCTTTCTGTCTGTCTCCTTTTCCCGTGAGAATACGAGGTCTTTCCGGTCTAATACAGTTTTTTTTTTACTTTGCATCATCATATCTACAAAAATGAAAAATTATGCAGCAGTCCTGAGTAAATACTGTACAGCCACAATCAAATATCCACCAACACTTTCCTTCCATCGTAGTAAATATCTTGTTAATAAAGAACAACACGTGTATGATTTTGCAGCACCTCATAATAATACTAATTGAAGGGGTTCAGTTGACATAAGGTGTTGTTGTATAGTATATAACATATTTAGATATAATACTGATTTATTCGCACAATGGAAGGAAAGTGTTGGTGGTTATTTGATTGTGGCTGTTCAAATAACCACCGACACTTTCCTTCTATCGTGCAAATAAATCAGTATCATATCAAATATAACTACAACAACACCTTACGTCAACTCAACCCCCTCAATTATTATTATTATGAGGTGCTATAAAATCATACACGTGTTGTTTTGTTTTTTATTACCAAGATATTTACTACTACGATGGAAGGAAAGTGTGGGTTGTTATTTGATTGTGTGGCTGTACAGTACTTGGGAATGAATATTAAATAAACACTTTGGTTATGTCAAGAATGCAGACATACGAACAAGTGGAAATTCTAAATGATGTCTCAAGAATACCGTCTGTCCCCGAACTTATTATTCTCTAGAAATATTTTATCTATATGAAAAAAACTTTGTGATCATACAGTCATACACTCTTTGCGAATTCAGGACAGGTCTACAATAAAAATGGGACGAAAATAATGAAGTATAATTATGCACTGTTGGCCTATCACAGACTTATAGGAACTGATTGACTTGTGTCTTCCTGTTAATTAAATTCCCAGCAGGTTAACCATTAATGAATTGTAAGTAACAGTAAAAAAGTAACACTTATAATTGAAAACTTAGCAAAATTATCACCTACATTTTATTTTACCTTTTTGTTGGCGTATGCATTGCTTAATTAAAGTAGTACAGAATAATGGAAATTGGTACAGCCACAATCAAATATCCACCAACAGTTTCCTTCGATCGTAGTAAATATTTTCGTAATAAAGAACAACACATGTATGATTTTGCAGCACCTCATAATAATAATAATAATAATTGAGGGGGTTGAGTTGACATAAGGTGTTGTTGTATGATAGATAATATTTTGATATGATACCGATTTATTTGCACGATGGAAAGAAGTTGTGGGTGGTTATTTGATTGTGGCTGCTGTAGTACCAAGCCTTTTATTCCTTCTTGAACAAACTCACACTTAAATTTGGCCTTATTACAAAGTTGTTGCTCTCCGGTCAAACTGGAATTTTTTTTTTTTTTTTTTTTTTTTTTTTTTTTTTTTTTTTTTTTTTTAAAGCTTCACTGTGTATGTTACTTATTCTTATAATGTTGTGCTAATTTATTTTTACCTTTGTTTATATTGCTGTTTGTTTGCTTCATGTGTCGGTTTCCCTTGTATATATGTGTTAAATTTAGCTTTTTCTACGATCTTGTGTTTTAGCTTTATGTGTTTTAGCTTTTTCTACGATCTTGTATTTTAGCTTTATCTACGATCTTGTGTTTTAGCTTTGTGTTTTAGCTTTTTCTACGATCTTGTATTTTAGCTTTATCTACGATCTTGTATTTTAGCTTTATGTGTTTTAGCTTTTTCTACGATCTTGTATTTTAGCTTTGTGTTTTAGCTTTTTCTACGATTTTGTGTTTTAGCTTTATGTGGTTTAGCTTTTTCTACGATCTTGTGTTTTAGCTTCATGTGTTTTAGCTTTTTCTACGATCTTGTGTTTTAGCTTTGTGTTTTAGCTTTTTCTACGATCTTGTGTTTTAGCTTTTTCTACGATCTTGTGTTTTAGCTTCATGTGTTTTAGCTTTTTCTACGATCTTGTGTTTTAGCTTTATGTGTTTTAGCTTTTTCTACGATCTTGTGTTTTAGCTTTTTCTACGATCTTGTGTTTTTTTTAGCTTTATGTGTTTTAGCTTTATCACCGCTTGTTGTTAGTTTCGCATTACTATTATTTTTATTATTATTTTTATTCTTCCTTTAGTGAACGCCATCAAGAGCTATTTTTTTTTTTTGGGGGGGGGGGAAACAGATCCTACACATGAGCAACATAATAATATAAGGCCTCCATAGATTATTTTTATTTATTTATTTTTATTTTTTTTTTTTTTTACCATGAGAATCCAATGACCTCCATAGACTATCAATCCTACCTGCTCAAACTGGGTGGTGGTGGTTGTGCAAGAATAACTCGTGGTGTGTGTGGTTGTGATTGATGTTTTGTGCAAATGACTGAACCATACATATCTTACATGTTAGCTTTTCGTCAATCACACGCTTGTACACTCGCAATCCAAACTTTGTATCCAGGTCTTGTTGTTGAAGTTTCGAATCATTTGACATACTAGTGAACCAATTACACGCTTATCCTGTTTCATATTTACTTGAGTTCGCTTATTAATACTCGATCAAGCTATTCGAAGCAAGCCTGGATACATATTTTGGATTGTGAGTGTACTGTACATCGATGCATGATAATAATGTGTGGTGACTGCTCAGTGTTCTTGCTAGTGTGTGTGTGGCAAATTTAAATGATTGTACACTCGTGATACATAGTTTCTGACCAGAGTGTGAGGAGCAGAAAGCTTCGAATCGCCTGGTATTGCTCATTTCCCCACCCAGTACACCTATAGAGGCTGAGTTCGAATGCAGGGTATGTGTGTGTGTGTGTGTGTGTGTGTGTGTGTGTGTGTGCCGTTCGTCTCTGGTCAGGGATTACGTATCACGAGTGTACAGTCACCTAGTTTGAGCAGGCATGAATGATAATCTATGGAGGCCTAAATTAAGAGGTGTCATGACAGTCAATTACAAGAGGTTATATTACTAAGGACGGGAGTGTGTGTGTGTGTGTGTGTGTGACCGCCATGTGCTTGCCTACAGTGATGGCCTTCGTGTCTATATCTTGTCATTATCAACTTCCAGCCCGCTAGGTGCTGAGGCGTGACTACACACACATATACATACTTGCACGCACACCTGCACGAACGCATTCTCACATACAAGCGCATTCTCGAACGAACACATATGTCCACTCGATCAAAAAAGTATCGTGCATTTCCCTCGTGAAACATTCTGACACCTAAGACGATGGCTACTGAAAAGGAGCTTGTTTATCATGAGCTGTAGCGATCATTTACAGAACCATCGGACCCCACCTGCGCCAGACTTTTTTGAGCCAGTGTACAGTACTTCGGCGGCAAAAGTCCTGTCGCCTCTCTTGCTTCACCGAGGCACGCGATGTTCATAGACTCGAGATTATTAGGTGTAGAAAACGTGTGTATTTCTCGAGTCCATGAACACTGCATATCTCGGTGAAGCAAGTGAGGTGACTCGACTTCTGCCGCCGACTGTACAGCCACAATCAAATATCTACCCACACTTACCTTCCATCGTAGTAAATATCTTGGTAATAAAGAACAACATTTGTATGATTTTGCAGCACCACCTCATAATAATAATAATTGAATGGGTTAAGTTGACGTAAGGTGTTGTTGTATGATTATATTTTGATATGATACTGATTTATTTGCACCCATGATGGAAGGGAAGTGTCGGTGGTTATTTGATTGTGGCTGTACACGTATACAGGAACAGTCTTCAGCAACCGAGTGTACAACATTATTATTTTATTCGTGTGGTGGATGGATGCGTTTGATGATTCAGGAATGGTTATGGAAGTAGTATGACATATGGCGGATTATACCAGTTTTTGTGTGTGTGTGGTTGTAGTCATTGGATTCTCATGGGTCCCGCCTACCCGTATGTATTGTTGCCTGCCTGTTGATTGACGCTACGGCGCAATTAATTAATTAAAAAAAAAAAAAAAAAAAAAAAAAAAAAAAATTATCCCCTTGGCTTACGTTTTCATCGCATTTCTCGACGTGACTATTAATTGGCGCTCAATGTACACTCGCAATCCAAAATATGTATCCAGTCTTGTTTCGAATAGCTTGGTGTGGGTGGGAATAGGGGGACAGGCTTGGGAGGGGGGGGGGGGTAGAAAGCCTGTCCCCTATTCTCGCACACACACCCCCAAGCCTGTCCCCCTACTCCCGCGCACCCCCCAAAAAAACCCCGACCCCCCAAAAATCCCTTGCACCCCCCTAAACTCCCCCCAAGCCTGTCCCCCTATTTCCGCCCCCTCTTAATTAATACAAGGAGGCACTGTATTTTTTTTTGTTACAATATTATACAATGAATAAACTCAACTCGACCTGATGTGGCTACGTGAAAAAAGCGGCTTTACTAATGCAGCTGTTCGTACACACACACACAAAAAAAAAAAAAAAAAAAAAAAAAAAAAAAAAAAAAAAAAACTATGGCTACACCTTCTGCGCGATACAAAATGACACCATGAATGAAGGTTTTTGATAACAGATGCGGCCACAACATACAGCGGTCAAATATAATCATCCATATAGGTGTAACTCACGTAAGAATTTGACAGCTTCCCTCTGTTCCTTAGATGATAAACTTTCCAATAAATAGGTTAATTAACTACCATCTTTTAATTTATTACAAGCAGCTATGCACTACTTAAAACAATAACATCATAATTATGTGAACGTGAAAACATTAGATAGCAAATTGTTTGAGATACCCATATGTGGATGATTATTATTGACCGCGACTGTACATACGCAGGGATACCAATGTGAGAAGGCTGTTATCAAAAACCTTCATTCGTGCATGGTGTCATTTTGTATCGCTCAGAGGGTGTTACCATAGTGTTTTTGTTGTGTGTACACTGGATCAAGAAAGTATGGCGCAGGTGGGGTCCGATGGTTCTGTAAATGATCGCTACAGCTCATGATAAACAAGATCGTTTTCAGTAGCCATCGTCTTAGGTGTCAGAATGTTTCACGAGGGAAATGCGCGATATTTTTTTGATCGAGTGTACACATATAGAGATAGCATTACATAGACCATAATTATTATTAAAGGGGAGTCACTGACGCAATTACAATATTTTGCCACGAAATTTATGTCAGCCGATTTAAAGATTGATTGATAGATTGATAGATGCCACTATAGGCATCTGGCGGCGCAACAGCTGGGGTCATATACCGCCCAACATAATATTAATTTCTAAGGATTTCAAAATATGGACATTTATATATGTCATTTATAAAATATATTCACATTTTATACACACTTCACTATCCCAATAGGGAGAAGCAGCATCATTAAAAGGACATAACTAAACCTCACATTTTACTAAAATAATCTGATTAAAAACAAAAAAATATAGAACTATCTAAGTAAGAAGCCATAAAATTCATAGCATTCACAACTTATGGAGGAGGCGAGCCTCGTCCATAAAGGAGAGGGTGTTCCTTGCCACACTACAAACCTCCTCAACCAGCACCTGGGAGAGACAGTACCAGTCATTGCTGATAGTGGTGGACCATGGGTCCAAGGAGTGTTGGAGAGCAACTGAACACAGTTCGAAAAAGTGAGTCTTCTAAACTTCTCTCAACGTTGAGAATGGTTTGGAAAATTCACTTGTTCGAAAGGGAGAGATTTCATTAGAACATTCCTTAATTACTTTAATAAACCCAGCTGCAGTTACTTTAAGATAATTTATGACTTTATTTTATTTCTGAAAGTGTTGTTGGGCGAAAATTAAAAATTAAAATGGAATATATTCAGGCAGAAAGGAAGTAAATGGTATATTTGGTTGTTCAATTTTTTCAGCAAATTTTCTCAGAAAAGACAAACTGAGAGAGAGAGAGAGAGAGAGAGAGAGAGAGAGAGAGAGAGAGAGAGAGAGAGAGAGAGAGAGAGAGAGAGACTAACTATAAAGGAAGGCGAGGTCCACAAGGACATTAAACCCGCATTGGGAATTCCCTGTACCTCCCCCTGTTCTATTACTCCTTCCCTTCTCTTCACTCAAGCAGATTTTACCACTCCTCATTCTCTCCTTATTTCTTTTCTATTCAATTTTCTCTGTCTCTATCTGTCTGTCTGTCTGTCTGTCTAAAACCATGCTTGCTGCTATCCTTCCCATTTCTTTATACCTACATTCTACACCTTCATTAATTAATGTTCGATCTTCGCCATCTCTTTACTTCCCTATGTTTCCACTTTTCTTATAACTCCTGTACTTGTCATTAATTAACTCCCTCTTCATATGGGCTGCTGCTTACAAATGTTGGATAGTTACTGATATTGTAAGACATAAATACTATGTAAACATTATAAAGTGTTTCAAGTGTTTCAAGTTTTTCAAGTGTTTCCTGCTATTCCTTTCACTTCCCTCCCTCCCTCCCTCCTTCCCGGTTGGATTTCCCCTGGTACGCCCCGCATTTCTTCACTCCCATCCCCACACCTACTGCGTACACTCGTGATACGTTATTTCTGACCTGAGACGAACGGCAGGCACCACACACACACACACACACACACATACCCTGCATTCGAACTCAGCCTCTATAGGTGTACTGGGTGGGTAAATGAGCAATACCAGGCGATTCGAAGCTTTCTGCTCCTCACACACCCCCTTAAATACAATTACTTACAATGGTTAGGTTAGGTTAGCAAGGAAAAATAGAGGTTAGGTTAGGTTAGGTTAGGTTAGGTTAGCAAGGAAAAACAGAGGTTAGGTTAGGTTAGGTTAGGTTAGGTTACGTTAGGTTAGGTTAGGTTAGGTTAGGTTAGGTTAGGTTAGGTCAGGTTAGGTTAGGTTATAAAGGTTAGGTTAGGTTAGGTTAGGTTAGATTAGGTTAGGTTAGCAAGGAAAAACAGAGGTTAGGTTAGGTTAGGTTAGGTTAGGTTAGGTTAGGTTACGTTAGGTTAGGTTAGGTTAGGTTATAAAGGTTAGGTTAGCTTAGGTTAGGTTAGGTTAAGTTAGCAAGGAAAAACAGAGGGCAAGATATATATGGAAAATAAATCACAGGCCACTAAATGAATCCGATGATAATATTATGCTGTGAGAGCCGTACGTATCCTTAGTCAGCTACCGTGAATACTATATAACACAACCTGTAAAATATCAAAACACTTTATATCTTTTAAAAGTTAAGTTAGGCAGTACACAACATTTTGCTTAAGCTTACTTTAGCAGTGATCTAGTTAGTTATGTTAGTACTATTATAAGCAATTATGAAGGTTTTTTTTTTTTTTTTTTTTTGTTAATATTATGTATTGGGCACACACCCATATCCGGTATATATATATATATATATATATATATATATATATATATATATATATATATATATATATATATATATATATATATATATATATATATATATATATATATATATATATAACTTACTGATTGGATAATGAGTGTGGAACCAACCGGAAACCACAGATACTAAAGTCTCAACAGTTAAATACTAATACTACTACTACTACTACTACTACTACTACTACTACTACTACTACTACTACTACTAATAATAATAATAATAATAATAATAATAATAACGATAACGATAATGATAATGATAATGATAATGATAATGATAATGATAATGATAATGATAATGATAATAATAATAATAATAATGATGCTTAGGTTGCAGAAGATGACAATGAGATGTGCAATATATATATCAATTTAACAAATACTCATTGACATAGAGGGAATCATAAGTAAAGCAACAACATACGTCAAATCACACCTTTTTTATTTTTTTTTATTATGTGAAATATCAGATTGACTCGTACACAATAAAAAGATTTGGGGACCCGATAGACAAAGAAAATTTTTATTAAAGTGAGAATGAAGAACAAGATATTACCTATATCTAAAATGACAAAAAAGAAAATTAGTCTGACATTAGCAGGACAAATTAATTAAGACAAGCTGGTGTAGGGAAAAGGAAGGGGAGAAGAAAATCATGAAAAGTATTAGAAGAAAAGAATGAAACGTACACTCGTGATACATAATTTCTGACCAGAGTGTGAGGAGCAGAAAGCTTCGAATAATCGCCTGGTATTGTTCATTTCCCCACCCAGTACACCTATAGAGGCTGAGTTCGAATGCAGGGTGTGTGTGTGTGTGTGTGTGTGTGTGTGTGTGTGTGGTGCCTGCCGTTCGTCTTTGGTCAGAAATTATGTATCACGAGTGTACACCTATAGAGGCTGAGTTCGAATGCAGGGTATGTGTGTGTGTGTGTGTGTGTGTGTGTGGTGCCTGCTGTTCGTCTCTGGTCAGAAATTATGTATCACGAGAGTACACCTATAGAGGCTGAGTTCGAATGCAGGGTGTGTGTGTGTGTGTGTGTGTGTGTGGTGCCTGCTGTTCGTCTCTGGTCAGGGATTATGTATCACGAGTGTACACCTATAGAGGCTGAGTTCGAATGCAGGGTATGTGTGTGTGTGGGTATGTGTGTGTGTGTGTGTGTGTGTGTGTGTGTGGTGCCTGCCGTTCGTCTCTGCTCAGGGATTATGTATCACGAGTGTACACCTATAGAGGCTGAGTTCGAATGCAGGGTGTGTGTGTGTGTGTGTGTGTGTGGTGCCTGCTGTTCGTATCTGGTCAGGGATTATGTATCACGAGTGTACACCTATAGAGGCTGAGTTCGAATGCAGGGTATGTGTGTGTGTGTGTGTGTGTGTGTGGTGCCTGCCGTTCGTATCTGGTCAGGGATTATGTATCACGAGTGTACACGCAGACAGCTGAAACTCACCACCATAGCACACGGACTCTCTAACTAACCCAAGTTCGCTTTGTTTACATCAGGCTGGGTTGTTATTGGCTGGCTGTTAGTGGGCTCGATTCATCAGCCAATGGGAGGAGGGAGGAGGGGGACGGCATTAAAGGTGTGTATTAGAGGTCACCTTTAAGTGCGTTCCAGCCAGCATACAAACCATAACGTCATGCAACAGTACTCAGCATTACATGACACAACGTTATACAAAACACAGTGACTTTACACGTAAGATTAATTTGATGCTTTATTTGATTAACACATCTATTTACATAACCAGAGTTAGTTAGTTAGTTACCTGCAACAAAAACGATAATCTCGAACAAACTGGTAAAGAAAACACAATCAAGTCTTCTCGATCTCAGTTCACTAACATGTGGGTCAAACTTATTGATAATTATTCCTTGGTTTGGTATCCACTGGTATTTCCTAGTTTCATTATTCTTCACTGGTTTCCTTGGTTTCATTATTCACACAGTTGATTATTCACAGGATTTCTCAAGTTTCCGTTTGTATAGCGACATGAATGGATGGAAAAACATTAGGAGATTTAACCATGAGAAAGATGGGATAGTATTTAGTGCAAAGAAGAGAATATGTAAACAAATGTGAATAAATCTTGCTCCAAAAAGTTGAATTATAATACATACAGATACCGTAATAATTGAAGCAACAATATCCTCGGTTGAAGTCTCCAGTTCTCAAGGTCCCGTGTACAAATCATGACAAGGTTATATATACTCTAATTGATACATACCACGCTACACAGACTACACCGCCTGTATTATAACATTCCTGGGTACAACACCGTGAAGACCAACCACCAAGATGATGACGACCTCCACACCACTACCGTCATCACCATCACAACCACCACCATGGACCACTACCTACAGTACTGCCATTATATTACAATCATCACCACCACCACCACCACCACCTACAGTACTGCCATTATATTACAATCATCATCATCACCACCACCAACAACGACAACAACAACAACACCGTCAACTAAAACAACACCAGCACCAACAACTACAACAACACCAACACGCGCCAACAACAACAACAACAACACCAACACGCGCCAACAACAACAACACCAACACGCGCCAACAACAACAACACAAACACCGACAACTACAACAACAACACCAACACGCGCCAACAACAATAACAACAACAACACGCGCCAACAACAACAACAACAACAACACCGACAACTACAACCACAACCAATATAACACTAATTAAGGGTTGTTGCCGTGGCCCTCTATAGCTTAAAACCATAACTAATGTCGGTAAATAAAGAAGTCAGATCAAATAGTTAGTTATGGTTGACTAATGAACAAGTTTCCATTTCTAAGTTTGAACAGCGAATTCGTGGTGTTTTAATTAAAGTAGCTCCAGACAATAAACCTACTACTACAATTCATCCAGTAATTTCAATTTCCATATACAGAATGAATAGTTATGAAACTATTGATGAGGCTCCACGGGAAGGATGTGTTGTCCAGTCCAAGGAATACTGTTAGCTACGTAACTGATATATATATATATATATATATATATATATATATATATATATATATATATATATATATATATATATATATATATATATATATATATATATATATATATATATATATATAATATACATGATATATATATATATATACATAATATACATATATATAATATACATGATATATATATATATATACATAATATACATGATATATATATATATATACATAATATATACATAATATATACATAATATATATATATATATATATATATATATATATATATATATATATATATATATATATATATATATATATATATATATATATATATATATATATATATATATATATATATATACTATTATTAATGATTTTCTATTATTATTATTATTGCTATTATTATGATGCACACACACACACACACACTTAGGAAAAGGAAAGATAATGTTATTATACACGAGGAAACATTATTTTTTTTCTTCCTGCATATAGTCCCGAGTTTCCTAATTTTGTGTTTTACAATAAAGGAGAAAAATGCATTTAGACTGTCAACATTTGCAGTGTACCAGGAATTAAGACAAATTAAATTATGAATATGAATGTACAGTTGTTGGTATTCATTTTAAACCAAACTCCAGTACTCCAACTCATCTGATTCCTGAGATATTGTATTGCAAATGCTGCACAACTTTGACTGCATTACTCTCCTTTTTTTTCTTTATTTTCTGTGTTTACGATAGTCTGACTAACGGCCTCATATAAAACAACAAAAAATAAAAGAATAAAAAACGCAAAACAGATTACCAAGGCACAAAACTATTTACCCCTCTCTTAAGTATAAGCAAATTTTTAGCATTGGCACCATTGTTTGTGAGTTAATTCCACAATTTAGTAACAAAGGGAATAAAACTTCTAGAAAATTGTGTAGTGTTCGAACGAGGATGGTTAATAAGAAGTAGAGATCTTAATTGTTGGTCTTGTTGATTCTTGTTTCTATGTATTGGGGCCAATTTTGTAAGAAACTTGAGATATGATTCGTATGTTTTGGTGGGAGTATATGAGGGAGACAGAGGGTCGATTCCACAGTGGTATTCGTTTGTTAGCTTCCCAACCACCAACCACACTGTCTTGTAAGGCTTCATTATTTTCCAAAAGCTGAGTATCCACATTCACAAAATCTATCCAATAGTTAGATAATGATGATCACTGTATAGTTTACTCACCAAATTCATTAAATAATTCACCCATTAAGGGGGTGCAGGAATAGGGGGACAGGTTTGGAGGGGGGTCGGGGGGTTTTTGGGGGGCGCGGGAGTAGGGGGACAGGATTGGGGGGAGGTTAGGGGGGTGGGGGAATATAGGACAGGCTTTCTACCCATACCAAGCCTGTCCCCCTATTTCCGCACCCCCCCCAGTCCTCCCCCAAGCCTGTCCCCTACTTCCGCACCCCCTTAAGTCATTTACACGGCTAACATTCTTTCGTTTGCGTGCTTACAACAACAAACCACTTCCAACCACTGTGGAATCGACCCAGAGTGAGGAGGGCCGCAGGCAGAGTGGCGATAAAGTGACCGACCACAGACAAGGCCACACACAGCTAAGCCTATCATCTATCCCAACTCCCCAAGAGACACAAAAGGAGAAAAAGAGATAACAAGACACAGTGGGAACATCTGGTAATTGGTTCATATTTCACATGGAATTATCATCAAAATCTGGGAACTCTAGTAAGGGTAAGAAATAATATAACTTGTATTGGGTGTGTACAAGATTTTTCGAAAGAAGTTGGGAATTGTTCATAGGGATAGAGAGACTAGTTTTAATATTTCAATTGGCTAAATATAAAAAAGGTGTGTTGGATTTGCCACAGGTCTTCTCTATGTTTGGGAGTAAGGTCAGTATAATAATAATAATAATAATAATAATAATAATAATAATAATAATAATAATAATAATAATAATAATAATAATAATAATAATAATAATAATAAGAATAAGAATAAGAATAAGAATAAGAATAAGAATAAGAATAAGATGATAATGATAATGATAATGATAATAATAATAATAATAATAATAATAATAATAATAATAATAATAATAATAATAATAATAATAATAATAATAATAATAATAATAATTTGGGGGAAACTGAGGGGAATTAATTAAGAGGCTATTATTTCTCAGACCGGTGACAATTAATTAATAAACTACTCCACACTCATCTCCTCACACACCCTGACCAAGTTAATTAAGGAAGGAGGAAATTCGGTGTTGGTAAATTTGCAGCAACTGAATCCTCCAAACTATTCCAAGCAACAACAGAACACTTTTATTTTTGCTCATCAGGTCCTGTTTCCTGCTGACATACTTTGGAGGAATCAAGACACTCCAATGTACCAAAAAAGAATGACCACCTTAATTAAAGAGACCAATTTGAGTAGCTTTGAGTAAATGTAACGTAACGATGAATTAGCTTATAAGTGAAATTAACAAGTTGTATTAACTGTAAGTTGCAAATATAAAAATTATTAACTGTGATACATTATTGTTTGTATTTTTAGCTTCTCATTTGAAAACCTTTAAGATCTTGCATTTATATTTATTAATAGCCATATATATATATATATATATATATATATATATATATATATATATATATATATATATATATATATATATATATATATATATATATATATATATATATATATATATATATATATATATATATATATATATATATATTTTTTTTTTTTTTTTTTTTTTTTTTTTTTTTTGTGGCGTCCCGGGATATAGTAACAGACTTTTAACACCAATCAAAATAATATATTAGATGATCCACTTTAGACACAGTACTCCCAGGTCTACTTTTAATTACTTAGAGGACTGGAGGCTTCAGTTTACAATCCATAATGCATCAATCAAGTCTTTGGTTATCAAGTATAAATATGTACCGTAAAAAAAAGAAGAAGAACAAGAAGAACAAGAAGAACAAGAAGAACAAGAAGAAGAACCACTAGGAACCCATTTAAACTTTTTAATTAAGTGAACAAACTGAATTTTAATTTTGTCTCTGACTGTACGTAAACTCAAGACTTGACCTCATGACCTGGTATGGGAAGGGGTCACGGTTAAAGGTCAAGGTCACACAACCTCACTCCTTGTTGTTGTTGTTGTTGTTGTTGTTGTTGTTGTTATCTTCTCCTATAGTTTATATCTTATTTTTGTGTAGTATCTTATAGAGGATTTGCTAGTCAGTTTATATATATACATACATACATATATATACATACATATATACACATACATACATATCATATACATACATATATACACATACATATATACACATACATACATACACATACATATATACACATACATACATACATACATATATACACATACATACATACACATATATACACATACATACATATAATATATATATATATATATATATATATATATATATATATATATATATATATATATATATATATATGCTACAGGTATTATAATGATATAACGTATACCATTAAATACCTATACAGTACACACACACACACACATACACAAACACACACATTCATTTATAGCAAAAATGGTGTGACAAAGGTGACGTTCTTATATGAGGATTTGATAATGTGGAAATCTTCATGTTAACACTAGGAAAGTTTGTTCCCATTAATTCGTAGAAGGATTGCGGAAACGTGTTGAGTAATGTGGACAAGACGAGGTGACTGGCGTTAAGGGGGAAGTTTTGTGTTGGTAAATCTGGAGCAACTGAATCCTCCAAACTATTTCAAGCAACAGAACACCATTACTTTTGCTCTTCTGGTCCTGTTTCCTAGCATACTTTGGAGGAATCAAGGCACTCCAGTGTACCAAAAAAGAATTACCACCTTAAGCTAACATACCAGGGTTTCTTTACCCAAAAAAAGCGCCTTAATTGATTGAACAGCTATTGACACTATGATGTAATGCGTTACGTTAAATTATTTCAATCTATCCTAAACGAATATCATATATAGTAATCTATCCATATTACACGTGTTTACAAAAAAAAAAGGTTATTAACACAAAAATACTATGACGAATGAGGTGAAATTTCGAGCCATTACTTGAAAGATATTAATTAACAAAACCTAAAATTAAGTTTGAGCACGATACCTAAACATGGTAATAATTGTGAAAGAACATTTGTACGTTATTCTGGACCTTTTTTTACAGTGCATAATTATATAAAATCAATCTCTTGTTTGTGATTAATTAAGAACCGTGTGATAAGTGTATATGTGAGTTGGTGGTGGTTTCTGATCCCTCCTGACAATGCTACGAAACAAGGTCCTTCAATATTATTCTGGACCTTTACAGTGCATAATTATATAAAATCAATCTCTTGTTTGTGATTAAGGACCGTGTGATAAGTGTATGTGAGTTAGTTGGTGGTGGCTTCTGATCCCTCCTGACAATTGGTGGTGTTGTGTGATGGTGGTGGTGGTGATAATGGTAGAGGTGTGTGTGTGTATGTGTGTGTGATGGTGTGATGGTGGTGGTGATAATGGTAGAGGCGTGTGTGATGGTGTGATGGTGGTGGTGACAGTGGTAGAGGTGTGTGTGTGTATGTGTGTGTGATGGTGTGATGGTGGTGGTGACAGTGGTAGAGGTGTGTGTATGTGTGTGTGATGGTGGTGGTGGTGGTGATAATGGTAGAGGTGTGTGTGTGTATGTGTGTGTGATGGTGGTGGTGGTGATAATGGTAGAGGTGTGTGTGATGGTGTGATGGTGGTGGTGACAGTGGTAGAGGTGTGTGTATGTGTGTGTGATGGTGGTGGTGGTGGTGATAATGGTAGAGGTGTGTGTGTGTATGTGTGTGTGATGGTGGTGGTGGTGATAATGGTAGAGGTGTGTGTGATGGTGTGATGGTGGTGGTGACAGTGGTAGAGGTGTGTGTATGTGTGTGTGATGGTGGTGGTGGTGGTGATAATGGTAGAGGTGTGTGTGTGTATGTGTGTGTGATGGTGTGATGGTGGTGGTGATAATGGTAGAGGTGTGTGTGATGGTGTGATGGTGGTGGTGACAGTGGTAGAGGTAGAGGTAGTGGTGATGGTGATGGACAAGGTGTATGTATGTATGTATGTGTCTGTGTGTGTGTGATGGTGGTGGATGCTACGAAACAAGGTCCTTCAATATAGGTGTTAGTGGTGGTGGTGTTTCGTGGCAATACTTGAATGACTCGCTAACCTCATCCAATTTTCTCACTACATCATCACTGGGTCCCTTGAGGAGGAAAATTAATTCGATGTTGGTAAATTTGGAGCAACTGAACAATTCCTCTAAACAATGTAGTGTCATATAGAGGATTTGCTAGCCAGTTTATATATATACATACATACATATATATACATACATATATACACATACATATATACACATACATATATACACATACATACATACACATACATATATACACATACATACATACACATACATATATACACATACATATATACACATACATACATACACATACATATATACACATACATACATACACATACATATATACACATACATATATACACATACATACATACACATACATATATACACATACATACATACACATACATATATACACATACATATATACACATACATACATACACATACATATATACACATACATACATACACATTATTTTTTACAGTCTGGTGGTCCTGTTTCCTGGTATACTTTAGAGGAATCAAGGCACTCACTCCAATGTACCAATAAGAGATTCCCCCCCTTAATTAAGTACAGACCCACTCCGTCACTCCTTGGAATTATAAACACGCCTTGATCACACAGGAAAACGTGCTTCATCACATTCACTTGGCCAAAATTTAATTAACTTGACTATTTATTATTTATGTTTGTATACAAGACATGGGTCAGAATAAATATAACATGACTAAAGATATCACCGTAAAATTGACTGGTAAACGAACGTGAAATATATAATTGTATTAATATTATAATCAAATATAATTAAATGGAATACATAAGATAAGAAAGATTGCTCCATTATTACTACACTCGTCTAAAAAAAAAAAAAAAACTATGAGGGAATAAAGGTAGGTGGATGGGACGTTCTCATATATGTATAGCTCTGGCAATGAAGGGAACATGAGGACACCCGTCTATAAAAAAACTATCAGGGAATAAACGTAGGTGGATGGGACGTTCTCATATATTTAACTCTGGCAGTGAAGGGAACATGAGGACACCCGTCTATAAAAAAAACTATCAGGGAATAAACGTAGGTGGATGGGACGTTCTCATATATAGCTCTGGCAGTGAAGGGAACATGAGGACACCCGTCTATAAAAAAACTATCAGGAAATAAAGGTAGGTGGATGGGACGTTCTCATATATATAGCTCTGACGGTGAAAGGAACATGAGGACACCCGTCTATAAAAAAAACTATCAGGGAATAAACGTAGGTGGATGGGACGTTCTCATATATATATAGCTCTGACGGTGAAAGGAACATGAGGACACCCGTCTATAAAAAAAACTATCAGGGTTTAAACGTAGGTGGATGGGACGTTCTCATATATAGCTCTGACGGTGAATGGAACATGAGGACACCCGTCTATAAAAAAACTATCAGGGAATAAACGTAGGGGGATGGGACGTTCTCATATATAGCTCTGGCGGTGAAGGGAACATGAGGGAGATACTATAGAGGTCAGAGGTGTCCCAGAGGGTGAAGGGAAAGACCATGATGTAAGTTAAGGCAGTACAGATGTTAAATCATTATTAATTTTGATGTATGGTGAATATAGAGTTAATCAGAGTGAGAATTGGCATAGATTAGCGCCAATTTCTTTGATCAGTATTAAGATTAAGGGGGTATATAGCACATTGTTTTGGGTGGTAAATCTGGAGCAATTGATTCTTCCAAACTATTCCATGCAGGCAATTCTTTTTCGGTACATTGGAGTGCCTTGATTCCTCCAAAGTATGCCAGGAAACAAAACAGGACCAGATGAGCAAAAATAATGGTGTTCTGTTGTTGCTTGGAATAGTTTGGAGGATTCAGTTGCTCCAAATTTACCAACACCGAATTTATTTCCTCCTTAATTAGACCTGAGCGAACATATCCTGTCTTTGTGCATTTCAGTGTGACCGATCATTTCCTAAGTCTTCTTATTCTAAACTATTGTCGAGTCATTTAACCTTTTATGATATTTATCTGGGATTTCCATGGCAATATCTATCTATCCCGATTTGAGGCGAAATTGTAACAATCGTAAATCGCCCAGGCATAATTAGTCTGAATTAGAAGCTGAGAGAGGCAGAGAGAATGAGAGAGCATAATATTTTTCTTATATAGACAGACAAACAGACAGTGAGGAATAATTATCAGGAGACGGATATGGGCAGACAGTAGTAAGATTATGAAAAAGAAAATATATTAAAAAAAGCAA
>JAWQEG010003660.1:2500-61078 GCA_033782935.1 Petrolisthes cinctipes | reverse complement strand
GAAGATACTGACGGGGAGGATGAAGAGATGGTTAAAGTGTAAGTGTATAAGTGTGTGTGTGTGTGTGTGTGTGTGTGTGTGTGAAGGCATGGTTTACAAGTGTGTGTGTGAAGATATGGCTGAGGTGCGTGTGTGTTGTGAGAGAGAGTATGGTGGTGGGAAGGGATGGAAAGGAAGGAGGGCAACAGCCGAGGAAGGGGAAGGGCCAAACGAGCTCGCGGTTCCCCCGAGAGGAACTTCAAGGATAGGCAGTGATGGGGAGGGAAGGGAAGGGAATGAAAAGGAAAGAGAGTTGACTGGCTGGCTGGCAGAAGCTATGCGGAGAAGGGAAGGGAATTATTGGAAGGGAAATAAGGGGACTTGGAGAGGTTATAGTTATAGGGTGGGGAAGAGAGGTAGAGAAGGAAAGGAAGACAGGAGAGGAGGGGGGGGGGAGGAGGAGAAAACATGTCTGAAATAGGAGTGTGAAAGCAAAACTCTGTGAAGGGAAAGAGGGACAACATGGCTAAGAGATATGATTGAGTGAAGGGAAGGATTATAAGAAAGTTGTAGATGATAAATATATTTACACACATACATAAATATTCTTAACTAAATATGCACTAGAGTTTGGCAGAGAGGGAGAAGGGGGGGAGGATATAACTGAAAGGGAGAGAGATACAGCTAAAGGGGGGGGGGGATGATACAGCTAAAGGGGGGGAGGATACAGTTAAAGGGGGGGAGATGATACAGCTAAAGGGGGGGGGGAGGATACAGCTAAAAGGGGAGGGGGGAAATACAGCTAAAGGGGGGGGGGGAAATACAGCTAAAGGGGGGGGGAATACAACTAAAGGGGGGGGAGGAAAATACAGCTAAAGGGGAGGGATACAGCTAAAGTGGGGGAGGAAAATACAGCTAAAGGGGGGGGAGGAAAATACAGCTAAAGTGGGGGAGGAGGATATAGCTGAGAGCAGAGCCTTAGAAGGGAGGTAGTGAGTGAGGTTAGCTTGAGGAGGGGCGAGCGGCCTCTGGAGACGCGACGGTCAGTGGGGAGAAGGCTGGGGAAGGGAAGCGGACAGAAGATGGGGAGGGAGAAGATGGGAGAGGAGGGAGAAGAGGGGGGATGAAGGGGGAGGGAGAAGATGGGGAGGGAGAAGATGGGAGAGGAGGGAGAAGAGGGGGGATGAAGGGGAGGGGGAGGGAGAAGAGGGGGGATGAAGGGGAGGGGGAGGGAGAAGAGGGGGGATGAAGAGGGGGGAGGGGGGAGAAGATGTGGGATGAAGGGGAGGGGGAAAGAGGAGGGGGAGGGAAGGGAGGGGGAGGTGAGAGACGGGAGGTGGGAGGGGGGAGGAGGGAGGAGGAGGGAGGGGGAGGAGGGGGAGGTGAGGGAGGTGGGAGGAGGAAGGAGGCAGGGGGAGGGAAGGGAGGTGGTATTGGTGGATTCGCATGGTCTTGTCTACAGTGCAGCCTGGTTGGGGTGAGGGAGGGGAGGGGGGGGGGAGGTCATCGTGAGGGAGAGTGAGGTCTTAGCGAGTGAGGGAGTGGAGGAAAGGAAAGGAGGAAAATAACTAAGTGAAGGGAATGAGAATAAGGGAAGGGAGGGGAAGGAGAATAGAATAGGTGAAGGGAATGAGAATACGGGAAGGGAAGGAGAATAGAATAGGTGAAGGGAATGAGAATACGGGAAGGGAAGGAGAATAGAATAGGTGAAGGGAATGAAGGAAGGAAGGGAAGGGAAGGAAAATAGGTGAAGGGAAGAGAATATGTAAAGGGATGAGAATAAATAAAGGGAAGAGAATAAGTAAAGGGAAGGAGAATATAGGAAGGGAAGAGAATAAGTGAAGGGAATGAGAATAGGGGAAGGGAATGAGAATAGGGGAAGGGAATGAGAATAGGGGAAGGAAATGAGAATAGGGGAAGGAAATGAGAATAGGGGAAGGGAGGGAGAAAAGGGGAAGGGAGGGAGAAAAGGGGAAGGGAGGGAGAAAAGGGGAAGGGAGGGAGAAAAGGGGAAAGGAATGAGAATAGGGGAAGAGAATGAGAATAGGAGAAGGGAATGAGAATAGGACTGGGGGAAGGGAAGGAGAATAGGGGAAGGGAATGAGAATAGGGGAAGGGAAGGAGAATAGGGGGGAAGGGAAGGAGAATAGGGGGGAAGGGAAGGAGAATAGGGGGGAAGGGAAGGAGAATAGGGGGGAAGGGAAGGAGAATAGGGGGGAAGGGAATGAGAATAGGGGAAGGGAAGGAGAATAGGGGAAGGGAAGGAGAATAGGACTGGGGGAAGGGAAGGAGGGCATGGGTTGGGTTGTGTTGAGGGAAGGAGAATAGGGGAAGGGAAGGAGAATAGGGGAAGGGAAGGAGAATAGGGGAAGGGAAGGAGAATAGGGGAAGGGAAGGAGAATAGGGGAAGGGAAGGAAAATAGGACTGGGGGAAGGGAAGGGAAGGAGGGCATGGGTTGTGTTGAGGGGAAGGGCAGGTACTGACTTACTGGGTAGAACTGGAAATATAGGTTGGTGTTGTGGAGGGGGAAGTGAGTGGGTGAGTTGTGGGGTGTGAAGGGAAGGGAGTAACTATAATAATAACAACAACCACAACAATAATCACAATGTGTTCACGGTTGTATCCTTTATGAGGGAGTGTATGGGGTAGAGAATATGTGTGTGTGTGTGTGTGTGTGTGTGTGTGTGTGTGTGTGTGTGTGTGTGTGTGTGTGTGTGTGTGTGTGTGTGTGTGTGTGTGTGTGTGTGTGTGTGTGTGTGTGTGTGTGTGTGTGTGTGTGTGTGTGTGTGTGTGTGTGTGATCTTTAAATACACTCAGGGAAGGTGAATAGGGATATGGTTGCTTCCAGGACTGTACAATTGCAGGGTATTATACGTATATTGTATTTCCTTCGTCAAGCATAATAATAATATGGTTCTTAATAACTGTAAACCCCTAACATTTACAAATTATTTCCCAACTTATACATCTTCATCAAAACCATAACTCACCCATGTTATGTTTTTTTATTTCACCGACATGAATGGACTGCTGTATAATTATCTACTTTGTCCTGTTTGTGGTTTGTAGGAGTGGTGAAAAAATATGTATATGAATGAATTATGGACTATGGACTTCTTTTTTTTTTATAAGAGTTTTGGTGGAGAAGAGAGAAAGAGATTGTAGCGGTGTAGTGGTGATGAGATTTGTGGGTTGGTTGGTTGGAGGGTAGGTGGTGGGAATGTGGGTGGGTGGGTTGGTGGTGGTGATGAAGGTGGGTTGGTGGTGGTGATGTGGGTGGGTTGGTGGGTAGGTGGTGGTAATGTGGGTGGGTTGGTGGAGATGAGGGTGGGTTAGTTAATGGGTTGGAGATGTGGGAAGGTGGGTGGGAAGGTGGGTGGGTAGGTTGGTAGTGGTGATGTGGGTGGGGTGGTGGTGATGTGGGTGGGGTGGTGGAGATGAGGGTGGGTTAGTTAAAGGGTTGGAGATGTGGGAAGGTGGGTGGGTAGGTTGGTGAGTAGGTGGTGGAGATGTGGGTTGGTTGGTAGGTTAGTTGGGTGGTTGACCTGCTCTGACAGTCAAACACCCAGACGCAGCCCCCCCCCCCTTTCCCTCATACCCAGCTCTCTGTCTCTCGTATATCTTAGCGCTCGCTCGCTCGCTCTCTCTCTCTCTCTCTCTCTCTCTCTCTCTCTCTCTCTCTCTCTCTCTCTCTGCCAATCATTGTTTTTATCCCACTTCCATTTCTATCTCATTCTTCCTCTCTCCCTTCTTCCCCGGTCTCCTTTTTCTGTTCTTCCCCTTCCGCCCCCCCTCCCCTTTCTATCTCCTTCCCCCACTATTTATCCCTTCCTCTCTGGCATTCTCTATCCCCCCCCCTCTCCTTCCTTCCTCCCATCTATCACTCTATCTATTTCCACTCCCCTCACTAATTCCTCCCTTCCCCCTCTCACGTCCCACTCCCCTCCTACCCCCCACCCACCCCCTCCCCCCTCTCAGTTAATTGCCTTGTTTGCCGCACGTCCGCCCCGTAAACAGCCGGTGGAGGAGGGGGGGGGGCAGGGGAGGGGGTTGGGGTGAGAAGAGAGGGGGAGAGGGTCCGAAAGGTTGGTGGGGATTGGATTCAGGAGTACCAGGGGGGGTGATGTGAAGAGGAGGGAGAAGGTGGGTGGGTGTGAAATGTGAGGTGGGGGGGGGGGATAATTTGAAGTGGTGTGGGTGTGAAATGAGAGATGTGGGAATGATGTGAAGGGGTAGGAGGAGAATATGTGTGTGTGTGTGTGAGAGAGAGACGAGGGGCTGATGTGAAGAGGAGGAGGGAGAAGGTGGGTTGTTGTGTGAAATGAAGTGTGGGTGGGAATGATGTGAAGGTGCATGGGTTGTGTGTGAAATGAGAGGTGATGAGGGTGACCAAATGAGGAAGGGAACACGGAGATCAGACGAACACTAATTACATCAAACATTTATACAACTATAGATACTTATCGAATAATTATACAGACTGGAATGTGCTGTACGCGAAACAATTATCTTTGGACATATTACTTTAGTGGGGGAATCTGTGCATTCTCGACAGGATAAACACACACACACACACACACACACACACACACACACACACACACACACACACTGCGGTGGTGATAGTGGTAGTAGTGGTGATAGTGGTTGGTGGTAGTTGTAGTGGGTAATGGAGGTAGAGAGTGGTAGTGGTAGATGTTGGTTGTGGTAATGGTTTATGGTGGTAGTTGTTGGTAGTGGTAGTTGGTGGTAGTAATGTTGGTACAGGAAATGTTTGTGTTGGCAATGGTGGCATGCAGAGTGGGTGGACAGTACAGTATAAGTCAGGCAGTGGTGGCAGTAATAAGTGTTGGCAGTAACGGTGGTGGTAATGAAACGTTCACGGTGATAGGAACAGTGGTGGTGGTGGTGGTGGTAGTAGTTGAAGTGATGGTGGTGGTGGTAGTAGTTGAAGTGATGGTGGTGGTGGTAGTAGGTAGTGATTATGGACAGATGGTGATAGTGGTGGTAATAGTGATGGTGGTAATGGTAGTGATGATGGAAATGATAGTAATGATTGTGACAGTGATGGTGATAAGTGGTAGCCGTAATGGTGACAGTAGTGATAATCATAGTGGTAGTGATGATGGTGGTAGTGGTGGTAGTGATGGTGGTAGTAGTGGTGGTCGGGCCGAGGGTAGGCGGCAGCGGCGGCGGCGGGTGACACACAGGGGGTTCGGGAAGGGAGGGGGAGGGGGGGGGAGGTTTGGGATGGAAGGGGGGGGGGGTGTCAGGGCGAGGGAGCAAGTGTACCGACTCCCACACTCCACCCTCGTCCCATCCCGCTGACACTACCACCATTACTACCACTACTACCACTATCACCACTACTACCACTATCACCACTACTACCACTACCACTGCTATCACCAATTCCACTACTACCAAAACTACCACTACCACTTACTACTTCCACTAACATCACTACTCCTTACTACTACTACCACCACTACTACTACTACTTAATACTATCACCACTACCATCACTACTACCACCACCAATTGTACTACCACCATTTTTATCACCACTACCACCACCACCACCACCATCCAACCATCATTTCCAACACTACCACCATCGCAGCAAGTATAGTGACACCCTACCTCAACCACCATCACCATCATTATCACTATCGCTACCCCTATTACCTTCCCTATCATTTCCACCATCACTGATAGATCGAATGAGGAAAGGGCGAGAGGGAAGAACTGAGTGGGGAAGGGGGAAGTGGAGAGGGAAGGGGGAAGTGAGTGATGAGGGGAGAAGTGAGTGTGGAAGGGGGAAGTGGAGAGGGAAGGGGGAAGTGGAGAGGGAAGGGGGAAGTGGAGAGGGAAGGGGGAAAGTGGAGAGGGAAGGGGGAAAGTGGAGAGGGAAGGGGGAAAGTGGAGAGGGAAGGGGGAAAGTGGAGAGGGAAGGGGGAAGTGGAGGGAAGGGGAAAGTGGAGAGGAAAGGGGGAAAGTGGAGAGGAAAGGGGGAAAGTGGAGAGGGAAGGGGGAAAGTTGAGAGGGAAGGGGGAAAGTGGAGAGGGAAGGGGGAAGTGGAGAGGGAAGGGGGAAGTGAGTGATGAGGGGAAAAGTGAGTGTGGAAGGAGGAAGTGAGGAGGAAAGGTTAAAATTAAATGAAGTATGGGCACAAATAGGTTGAAGGAAAAGTAAGAATAAGTCAGAGAAATACAGGAAGAGAAATAGAGAAGTAGAGAGAGAAAGAAAGAGAAGTAGGGAGAGAAAGAAAGAGAAGTAGAGAGAGAAAGAAAGAGAAGTAGGGAGAGAAAGAAAGAAGTAGAGAGAAAGAATGAAAAGTATAGAAAGAAAGAGGAGTAGAGAGAGAGAGAAAGAAAGAGAAGTAGGGAGAGAGAGAAAGAAAGAGAAGTAGGGAGAGAAAGAAAAAGTAGGGAGAGAAAGAAAAAGTAGGGAGAGAAAGAAAAAGTAGGGAGAAAGAAAAAGTAGGGAGAGAAAGAAAAAGTAGGGAGAGAAAGAAAGAGAAGTAGGGAGAGAAAGAATGAAAAGTATAGAAAGAAAGAGAAGTAGAGAGAAAGAGAAAGTACAGTACTACCACCACTATATCTTTCACAAAACAACCACCTCTGATAAACACAAGTCTTCCTTCTTTCCCACTCCCCTGCTAGAAAACCCCCCAATGTCGAGATAGTGTTGGTGGGAAAGTGCTGGGCATGCATGACACTGTCCCTCCCCAATGGCAGTAAACAATCTCTCTCTCTCTCTCTCTCTCTCTCTCTCTCTCTCTCTCTCTCTCTCTCTCTCTCTCTCTCTCTAATGGCAGTAAACAATCTCTCTCTCTCTCTCTCTCTCTCTCTCTCTCTCTCTCTCTCTCTCTCTCTCTCTCTCTCTCTCTCTCTCTCTCTCTCTCTCTCTCTCTCTCTGTTAAAAGTTTTCTATGCTTATACTTATATATTTTTGTATTTTGTATAACTGATAGCTATAAATAAATGTTTCAAATGTTTCAAATATCTCTCTCTCTCTCTCTCTCTCTCTCTCTCTCTCTCTCTCTCTCTCTCTCTCTCTCTCTCTCTCTCTCTCTCTCTCTCTCTCTCTCTCATTCAGTATACAGGTTAGGGGGTCGATATATATAGTTGCCGGAGTGTTGATACGTTTATATATACATGTATGTATATATATGTGCCTGAAATTAACTACTGCTGAAATTACTAACATATTATAATCCCTTACATGAAAAAGTTAAAAAAAAAAAAAAAAAAAAAAAAAAAAAAATAGCTGGATATTTTTTTTTTTTTCTGTTACGTAAAATTAATTATGGGTGTGCTTTATTTCAGAACGTTTTGGACGGCACACATTGTAAAAGAGTGTAATTTATTTCTGACATACGGACTAATGCGACCTCTGTGTTTCCAAAGCTTTGTCAACTCGTATAATATTATCATCATACTCTCCTCCTCCTCCTCCTCCTCACCATAACTTTATACACTCTTCCAACACCATAACATTACACTCTCATCACCACATTACTCTCATCACTATCACCACAATCTGAACACCTTAACATCACACTCTCAACACCATAACATCACACTTTCCTCATCACCATAACATCACTCTTATCACCATAACTTTACACTCTCAACACCATAACATCACTCAATATCATAACATCACACTCTCAACACCATAACATCACTCAACATCATAACATCAAACTCTCATCACCATAACATCCATCACACTTACCGTGAATATGACACAGGGAAGCATGCACCAATTATCTTTATTTACATATAGTTACGATCACTTAAATACCTCGGCTAAGGAGGTTATGTGATTTGTTCAGCTTGTTTGTTTGTTTGTTTGTCCCACCACTGCTCGCATCTCCTAAACACATAAACTACTACAAAAAAAAAAAAAATTACTCTACTAACAAAGCCCTCCCTATGATCTCTAATACATAATTTATTCTTTATTATTATTACTAAATTGAGAAAAGTGACGACCAAAGACAAGGAAGGAGTCAGCTCAATTAATGTTATCTCCCTACGAAATGAAAAACAGAAGAATGAAGAAGTTCAGATACGTACAAATGACAGTAACCGAACCCCAATGTCATTACAGTAAAGGGGCTGCTACTACCCACACACACCCTTCAACTAAACAATAAGAGTACGGCAGGACCATCAAAAAAGGGTAAGCCAAAGTGAAAACAGGTTGGTACTCACACGCACACATCACAGACACAGACACACGAAGATGTACAACAACTGTGGCTCAACAACTGTACCTGAAATGAATAAAAATATACACAACTGTTATAATACGTCAATGTGGATAAGCATGATAAAAAGTTACACATAATATCGGTTCCTGTAACTCTTTCTATTTCACATGTGTTGACACTTTAGTCCTCGTCTTCCTTAATATAGAAAAAATATATATATTTGTATAATCTAAACAGACAAAGCCACATCATTATAAAACTTACAGGAAAAGATACACTATTTTGCATTAACAGAGTTGTGATATAATTCAAATGATTCATATCTATCAAAGACTTGAAGCTTGTGGATTAGATTATTATCAAGGGGAAGAAAGAAACCTGTACAAAGTAAAATAAAATACCTTGTTACCGGAGGAGAGAAAGAGGCAAAGAAGAGGGACAGGAAAGATAAGGAAAGGAGGGCAGTTCAAGAGAAGAAAGGGATGGGCTCGAGTCCGAAAGGGTGCCAAAACCCTTAAAGTATTGCAGGCAACACCTCCCAACGGAGACCATAATTAAGGAGACTGTCTTGCCGGAAAATTAAAATGTCGCTGATTCCTCCTGCAAATGCCAGGAAACAGACGCCAGCAACGATATAAATATGTTTCGTGGCATAGTTTGGCGTCATAAAAAGACCTTCCAAAACACAACAAATGAATCTCCCCTGAAAAACAAAGAGGAACCTTCAACTCCCCGCGGCACACCTCTCGACTCCCCAAGGCAACAGGTGGTGGTCCACTACATAACCCAACTCATTCACACACATATCGATTCAACACCATACTAACTGCACCACTGTGGGCCACGGCAGATTGAAGATAAATCCACCCATTTCCCCAGTCAGATGATACTGTGCTGTGCGGGGTCACGGGGGTGGATTACCGAGCGAGGGAGGGAGGGAGGGAGGAAGGGTACACCAAAATCAGGACATTTATTTGCAACGACGGACGATATCGTTTACCAACACCACCACTATATACTCTTACCACCACGACCACCACAAGCAGACGTAATAATGTACAGTACAACCCTAAAAAGAAAACAAAAAACATCTTCCCTCTTGCTCCATTTCAACCCAGCTCAACATAATGCGTCCTAAGACTAGCCCACAGCAGCCGGGTTATAAAGTGGCTGGTTGGTGTTGTTGGCAAAGCATGAGTCTAGCTAGCAAGGGGCAGCACCAACCAACCAAGCTAAGGGCCCCGGGAGTCATCGAGCCTCTGGCAACCGTGACGTCACCACAATGGCCACCCCACTTGGACGTAAACACAACGGGCGGCTCCCCTCGCTGCGTACGTATCAGGCTGGGCCGCTGGCTTATCGTGGGGGGGGCCCTTGCTACCCAACAATTTTTACCGGACTAATCATATTGGCTCAGGCTACATTAGTCTGCAAAAAAATTAACTACCCTAATTCACTCTGATCACAGGCATACATTATTTAACCTAAATATACTGGGTTGTAAGTCAATCTCATCCAGCGTATCAATTAGATGACTTAACCTAGAATAAGTAATCCAAACCTAACCTAATCAGACCGAATTACACATTATTTTCCGACGCGAATGCTCATATAACAAAAAAACAAAAGCGAAAAAAACCCACACATTCTGACCCTAGCTAGACTACGTGAAGAGAAACCACAAAGGAAAACTAAAATTCCACCTTGACGTAACTAAACCCCAAAAATAATCCAACCTTATCTCAGTCATACTTAATTCAACCCATCGTGGTGAGACACAAACGGTAAAAAACACAGCTTATGGCCAACCTTATTCGATCTGAACTAAAATTATGAAGATAATGTAGAGTTGTAGCCAATTTCACAATCGCTCATCATTATATACACACAGATGCACACCACACATACACCCAGACACAAATACACCCAGACACACATGCACAAGTGTACAGCTTGCTTTTGGCTACATACATATATAAACACAGGCTTCGTACACTCGTGATGCGTAATTTCTGACCAGAGACGAACGGCAGGCACCACACATACCCTGCATTCCAACTCAGCCTCTATAGGTGTACTCGGTGGGGAAATGAGCAATACCAGGCGATTCGCAGCTTTCTGCTCCTCACACTCTGATCAAAAATTATATATCACGAGTGTACTTGCTCACGCAGGCGCAGCACCCAAGTATAACACCAGGATTGAATTATTAAAGAATATTTTACTCCGTAGATATCTGTTTGTTGGTCAGCGTTCATTTATAGCAAGGACTAGAACCCGGCACTGCTTAATAACCATAACATAGACTCGTTTAAAAAGACCCGAGACGCTTTGGAGAGCTCAGTAATGCAATAATCCAAACAAGTGAGAATTCTTGAGGTTTAATAAATACTGGTTCAGGACAAAATATTATAACGTACTTTTCACCCAACACCTCGAAGCATCCTTTGAGTAACCTCAGGGACTCGCAGAAATAACATGCTACTGACAGCCTATAGTACCGAGATAAAGGTTGACACACACAGCTATACACATTACGCTCCCCTGCAAGCAACCCGGGAAAGGAAGATGTGGGTAGCCTACAGGAGGGAGAATGGATATTTCATGACCAACAAAAGATATCCCTTGACCTTGTTTACTCCAGCATTAATAAACAGAAGAGAGAACGAAGAGGAGAGTGACAGTGACTGGGAAAAAACTAAGGATGGGCTAGCAAGCAGGCAGGCAAGCAGGCACGCAGGGCGGGTCAAGGACAGGCCGGATTGGGTCACTTGCTGGTGGTAAACAATGCAAAAAGACCCACAAGAAGTCAGGCTGGTGAAGGACAAATTCGAATACAAAGTAAATACAAAGGTCCTTCATACTGCAACAGACATAATGCTTCCTGTGAGGCTCTTTGGTATTGCTATGCAAACAATAGTATAGGTAAGTCTTACACTGGTAAGGGAAAGTATATATAATAAGACGGAAGAGTAGAACGGCAGGGATATATTATGAGACAACAACTTAAATATATACCTACATAAACTTCACATAGTTCATAGAGAGTGTGGATGAGTATATTTGAAGTTACCGATTCCTCCAAATTATGCCTGGAAACGAACGATACAGGCTGCACTGTGAGGCAACGTGTTTCTTGGTGAAGTTCGGATGAATCAATCGTGCATGACCAGTGTTTGATAGCGACACAGGCCTCTTAACTAAGGAGATAGAATACTTTTGGTATATAGTAGTGCCTTGATTCCTCTAAAGTATATAGGCCTAAGCCAGGAAACTTGAACAAATTAACAATAAATTGGATTCTTGTTGCTTGAAATATTTTGGAGGAACCAGATACTTTACTTACCGTACCAACATTGTATCAACCCCCGAATTAAAGACGGGAGGAGAATTCTGTGGCCCTTATAATAATTACCTCCCCAGAAACAAGAGGATGATTCAGGTATAAGGTAACATGTCTATCTAAACTCGAGCTCAGTCAACAAATTATTAGGCTCTCTACTCTCATGCTTCACAGCCGTCATTCTAGTGCACTGGGCTTCACTAATGTACAAACGTTACGTGTTCTAAAGAAGGCATGAGGCGACACCAGGGGACACATGCCAGTTGGAAGAGATATTTTGACAGGTAGGAGAATGCAAGAAGAAACACAAGAGGTATTTTTGTTTATAGGTATAGGAAACATACGAGTAGGAACAGATAGTTATTTATTTGATAGGTATGAAATATGGGAGTAGGAACAGAGATATTTTTATAGGTAGGTAAATGTGAGAAGGAACAAGAGATATTTTTTTAAAGGTAAGATAAATGCGAGTAGGAAGAGAGAAATATTGACAGGTAGGAAACATAGGAGTAGGAATTTATATTTTGTTGATACATGCAAGTAGGAAGAGAGTTGTTTTTGACATTTTTTACGCATCTGACAAATATAAAATAGATAAATAGATACACAATGTACTGTACAATACTCACTGTACCAAACACAGTCTACATTATACAGGTAGAGAACCGTTCGTCTACCGCGTGTTCTATGCTACACCAACAGCCTGCCTGGGGGTCTGTGAGGAGGGGAGAGGGATAGAACAACCACCACCAACTAACACCAGCTTCTACCTCTACCAACCACTACCACCAATAACCACTATCACCAGTCACTACTACCAACAACCACCAACCAACACCAACCACTACCACCAATCAATACCAGCATCAACCACTACCCCCCAACATCAACCACTACCAATCACTACCACCAACAAACACTTCTATCACCACCACAAACCACTGTCAATAAGAAGTCCCACTCAAATGGCTTGTGTGTTGTTACTGACTATATACCTTCCCCTTCCAATGTCCTTCCCTCGGTGCTAACAGGAAGTGAGGGGGTCAACTCTACCTGTGACGGTACAACTCTATTATATCTTGTCCCGAGTGTATGTATGACTCTCTTGTCTGTCTTGGTTACCTTGAACTCAACATGCCGGTTAAGGGTGCATGCTATAGTCAGAAAATTGGAGGTTGGCGAGTCCTTGAAACATTGCCACGAAACACACACACACACCCTATACTGAAGAAGCTATAGTTTCGTGGCATAGTCAGGAGGAATCAGAAGCCACCAACCAAGTCTCATAAACGATCACAGGGTCCTTAAGGGCAGTGTAAGCTTTCCCAAGGTGTCTACAACTCGATGGTCCTTGCTTTCCCCCTAAAAGAAAAATAATTTGGAGGACTCGGTGGTGGCCTGTTGCTTGTATTAGCTTGTAGGAACCAGTTGCTCCGGATTTACCAACACTGTACTACTCCCCTAAAATAAATGAGGAAGCCTGTACACTCGCAATCCAAAATATGTATCCAAGCTTGCTTCGAATAGCCTGATCGAGTATTAAGCAAACTCAAGCAAATATGAAACAGGATAAGCGTTATAATTGGTTCACTAGCATGTCAAATGATTCGAAACTTCAACAAGACCTGGATACAAATTTTGGATTGCGAGTGTACGTTATATATCGCGAGGTTAATGTGAATGGAGGTTAGATATTCTGAAATCAGCAAGTATGTTCAAAACGTCAAGCAGAGAGAGAGAGAGAGAGAGAGAGTGGCGATGGTGGTTGAAAGTGAGAGACTGGGGGGTGTGGGAGAGCGAAAGTGTGATATACGAGTGAGAAGTGAGATGGATGTGGTGGTGTGTACGAGGAAAAGCAGGGAGTGAGTGAGAGTGAGAGAGTGAGCATATCGTTGAGGAGTGGGGTTGAGCGTGAGGGATGGGAGTGGGAATGAAGAGAAAGTGAGAGAGGGGAGAGTGAGAGCGAGGGAAGAGTGAAAGTGATAGGGTTGTGAGAATATGAGAGGTGGCATGATAGTGTGAGAAAGAGGGACTGGGAGTGAGAGTAATGAGAGATGGGGTGAGAGTGGTGAGAGGGAAGTGAGAGAGGAGGGGTGGGAGTGAGAGGTGGGGTGGAAATGAGAGGGAAGTGAGAGAGGTGGAGGAGTGAGAGAGGAGACAGAGGTGGAGGAAGGAGAGAGGAGACAGAGGTGGAGGAAGGAGAGAGGTGGAGGTGGGAGTGAGAGAGGTAGAGGTGGGAGTGAGAGGAGTGAGAGCGTCAATCCTGGAGCGTGTTTTCAATGAGACACTTTCAAGCACCCAACCTGTTGCTGGGAGAGGGGGGGGGGAAGGGAGCGAGAGGGGGGGGGGAGAGGGAGGGGAAGGGAGGGTGTGTGTGGGAGAGAGGAAAGCAAGGAAGGGAGAGTGAGTGAGTGGGCGAGTGAAGAGCAAGGAAAGCTGGATGTGGGAGGGAAGAGATGGTGTAGGAAATTGGGAGAGGAAAGGAAGGAGAGTTGGGTGAGAGGGAAAGAAGGAGAGTGGGGTGAGAGGGAAGATCTCGGGAAATAGTACTTGGTAGCGAAGAGAGAGAGAGAGAGAGAGAGAGAGAGAGAGAGAGAGAGAGAGAGAGAGAGAGAGAGAGAGAATGACAGACAACAGATATACATGTATGTATGTATGTAGTCATAACAACAGTGTATACTCGTAGACAGAGGGACGAGTTGTTTGTGGTTGTCTGTCCCCACTGAAACCAACCAACCAACCAACAATATATTATCATCCCCCAAACTACTCATCACTACAAGGCTAAGAGGATACACCAATATGAAGAAGAGACGTCTCCCTAACCAACCAACCACCATCCCCCTACCCTCCACCTATTGGCCTCCTTCCCAAGTTGTTACAGGATATAAACACACACGGGAGAAGCACCACCATATTTGCCGAGTGAGAACAAACATGGGGATTTTATAGTTCAGGAAGAAGACGAAGGGAGAACGTGCTTTCGCTAATTTGACTGTAAAAGGTAAGACACCAACTGAGATAAGGGGGTCCAGAAGGAGGAACGAGTGTGAGAAGAGGTGGACGGAAAATGCAGAGAGGGGAGGGGGTGGAAGGAATGGAGAAGAAAGAGATTAATAAGAGAGAGAAGGAAATAGGAAGGGGTCAGAGAAAAGTGAACGGGAAAGAGAATAGACAGGGGCTCATATATAGACAGGCAGACAAACAGACCAACAATGAGAGAAGATATACATACAAACACCATGACAGATACACAATACATGCGAGGTCTGTGGGCACTAAAATAATATCCTCAATGCACTGGCCTTGGTGTGGAAAGGTTGAAAAAAAAAAAAAGTTTATTAATATCAGCCTTCAAACTGGTTAAATTAGGTTTGGTTATCTTATGTTATTGTTGGGCAAGGTCAGGTTTGGTTTGGTTAAGGGGGCTATATAGCACATTGTTTTGGGTGGTAAATCTGGAGCAACTGATTCCTCCAAACTATTCCAGACAACAGGATACCATTATTTTTCTTCATCAGGGTCTGTGTCCTGGCAAACTTTGGAGGAATCAAGGCGCTCCAATCTATCAAAAGTATAATATTTCAGGTAAACATTCCATTACCTTCTTTTCGAACCTGTTGATCGTGGCCCTTCATACATTTACTCCCTGGGGTTTGTTTGTTTGTTACTGACCACCTGAGAACTGGGTGGGTAAGTTACTTGGTCTATTGACGAGCTCAAGTGTAAACAAACAAACAAAAACTTGGCATCCTTGACTAGATGAGTGGCTGGTGGTGTCAACAGGTGGTGAATGAGATGGTAAGAGTAAATGATTATATATTATAATAGTAAGCAGTGTCATCACCAAACTTCCCAGAAATCACACTACATATATTCAGGTTTGTTTTGTTTTCACTTTGGCTCCCTGGTAGAATTTCTTGGTGTTGTTGGTAAATGTAATGCAATCCAAGACCATTTATAACACAGATTTACACAACTCTGTACTTAACTGCTCCTAATAAACAAGCATAGTGTGGTGTGGATGTGGTGTAGTGTAGTGTGGTGAGGATGTGGTGTAGTGTGGTGAGGATGTGGTGGTAATGGTAGTCTAGTGTGGTGATTTTGGTGTACTTCAGAGTTCCGTAGATTATTGTCCAGTTGTGTGGTTTTGGTGGTAATGGTGTGGTTTTGGTGGTAATGGTGTGGTGCAGTGTCGTGTAAGTGAGGTAGTGTTATGCAGTGTATTGTGTTGTGTTGTGGTGCAGTGTAGTGTCGTGTAAGTGAGGTAGTGTAGTGTGTTATGCAGTATGTTTTGTTGGTAATTGTGTGGTTGTGTTGTGTGGTTTTATTCAGTGTTGTATTGGTAATGGTGTAGTGTTGTGTAAGTGTGGTAGTGTAGTGTAGTGTAGTGTTCTGACGTTGTGGTGAGGCTGCTTGTTGGTCATCATCCAGACTGCTTATGTCAGGGGTCATGGGTCAAAGGGTCAGGGGGAAGGGGTGACAGCCGAAGAGAGGAGGGGGTAGGGGGGGGGTAAATAACAGGGGTGGTGTGAGGGAATTGGAAGGGAGAGAATGAAAATGAGAAGGAATGGGTGAGAAGGAGGGGAGATAGGGAAGCACAGGGGGTGAGGGGAAAAAGTGAGGGTAATGAGAAGGTATAGTGAGAGCGAGGAGTGGAGGTAAGGGGGACAATGAGGATGACAAGCAGGGGTGAGTGAGTGAGGGAGAGATGAGAAAGACTGGAAAATATAGAGTGAGAAGTGAGTGAGGAAAGAGAATGAGGGTGAGAGGAGATAGGAAAGAGGAGAATAAAGAAAAGGGGGAGAGTAATGGAAGAGGAAAGAGGGGAGAGTAAGAGCACGAGAATGAAGGGAGAGGGATGGAGGTAAAGATGAGGATATGAGAGATGAGGGGATGCTTGCTATACATGAATGACTGACGACTATGAGGGCTGAGGAGAGCTGGAAAAATAATGGGAAATGAGTAGAGGATTTGAGAGGTGAGGAGAGGGAGAGAAAGAATGGTGTGTGTGTGTGTGTGTGGCGATGGTATGATGAACGAGAGGAGAGGGCGATGAAGGTATATGGGAAATAGGAACGTATGAGGCGAGGAGATACGAGTTACGAGTACGAGCGTGAGACAAACGAGTATTAGGGGAGATTGTCGGGAAAGAAACAGTGGAGGAGGAGGGTGCTTGCTTGTATGGGAGATGGTGAGAGGTGTGGGTAAAGAGTGAGTGAGGTGTGAAGGACAAGAGTGGACTGTGTATATAGGAGGAAGTTTGGGGTTTGTGGGGAGCATGAGGTGTGTGTGTGTGTGTGTGTTTGTGTGGGTGTATAGAGAGTGTTAGGTGTGTGTGTTTGTGTGTGTGTATAGTGTTTGTGTGTGTGTATAGTGTTAGGTGTGTGTGTTTGTGTGTGTGTATAGTGTTAGGTGTGTGTGTGTGTGTGTGTTTAGAGTATAAGGAAAGGAGAGTGATGGGTTATGAATGGCATTTCCGCATACAGTATCTTCCTCCGTGCTACCCTCCCTTCCTTCCTTCCTCCCCCTCCTCAAATCATCTCTCCAGGGACAACAACCGAGAGACAAACAGTCCATCAGTACCGTGCTCACTCCATACCATCACTCCCTCCATACCATCCACACACCTTCCCTAACCCTCCATACCGTACCATCCACACACCTTCCCTAACCCTACATCAATCCCTCCATACCATCCACACACCTTCCCTAACCCTCCATACCGTACCATCCACACACCTTCCCTAACCCTACATCACTCACTCTATACCATCCACACACCTTCCCTCATCCTCCATCACTCCCTCCCTCCATACCGTACCATCCACACACCTTCCCTAGCCCTCCATCAATCCCTCCATACCATCCACACGCCCTCCATCGCTCCCTCCATCCACACACCTTGAACACCTTCCCTCACCCAGGATTCATAGACTATGAATCCTGCCCTCACCCTCCATTGCTCACTCCCCCAATACCTTCCGTCATCTAGTTGTTTTAGGAATATTTTTCACGCCACTAGCTAGACTGGATCAACAACAATATAATGATGATAACAAGGCTACAAATTTGGGCGACTATATTTTCCCCTTGCGTACCAATCACTGTCATCTATCTATCCTCCTCATTAAAAACAAGATATTATAGATTCAATACTTTTAACTCCTTCAGTACACAATTTTACACCAGCTCTTATCAAACGACAGAAAACTTACTGAGCTGGGAAATCTCCTCGTCCTATGGTATTGATCCTTCACTCTCTGTTACTGCTAATTTAATCTAAGCAGAGTCCATTCTCCTTGCAACATAAAAAAAAAAAAAAAGTACTGACACCTCTGACTAACCCAGGATTTAAGTAGGTAATTCACTGTTGGCAAATCGAAGCAACTATTTCCTCCAAACAATTCCAAGCATCAGACCGCCATCATTATTTTAGTTCATCTGGTCCTTGTTTCCTGGGATAATTTGGTGGAATCGAGGCGCTTTAAATGTACCAAAAATATACCATCGCCTGAAAGTCCCCCAACACAAGGACCAAGATCTTGAAGGCGTTACAGTGAGTTTTTATCCCCCTGGTATTTGCATTGATTAATAGGATGGAACGTCTTGTGCCACTCCACCACACCTCTTCTCCCAGCACCCCCCCCCCCCTCCTCCTCCTCCTCCTCCTCAAACATTCTTTCAGGAGCGAAATCTCGTCGTAAATCTAATGTCGTTAATGTCATGTATCGACTTTGTGTAAGACCTTCCCCTCATTTCAATATTCCCCTCTGGTCCTACCTGCCTCGATAACCTTTCATTTGAACATTAATTCTTCCCTGGTGATGAAGGAACCAAGGTTTAGGTATCCATGATAGGGGTATCTATGAGAGGGGTATTTATGAGAGGGGTATCCATGAGAGGGGTATCCATGAGAGGGGTATCTATGAGAGGGATATGAAGGAAAGTGGGGACCAAGGCTACATACCTACTTAATGTTCTTACCTGTGAAGTAAAACAAAGTGACAGAGGCATACATTGCATGAGCAGAAACATTGGAGTAAAGGAGTTTTCTTTTGTCGTAAAATCTAGAGCCACTAATTCCTTCAGACAGCACGCGTAGATCCAGTAAGGCTGTAATGTCTCACACACACACACACACACATACACACACACACGAAGCTTCCAGCAGGCACGTATTGTGTACACTGCCATTATGAACACGAGACTGCAGAAAATTTCTCGAAATTCAAGGGGGAGATAACGTTCACGCACCGCAACGTACTGGTCTGGAGACGTCTGGAGATAATGAGGACAAGGAGGAGAAGGAGGAAGGAGATCAGTGGTGTGAGTGACCGAACGTGTACTGAAAACTTCTTTACAACACTTTTTGAAACTTTGCCAAACCCGGACATGAAAGTTCGGCAGTGACTAATTATCACGGTACATACACTACATGCGATTCAAATGTTTATTCTCTTGGATCGACGAAGTTCCTTGGTTGGGTGGAGGTAAACGCGACTCAGCGACTACAGCTTTCAGTGAGTGCCAATAGTCGTGTCGTGAAATTTGGTAATAATTTAAGACGACGAATTAAACGTTTAAAGGAATACAAAGGAATACTCCGCCGTGTGTAATGTGGACTTTCATAATGTTTCACCAGTTAACCTTTTTAATCTTCGAACGAAACCGCAACACAACTATCGGAGACGCCCACTGTCCTCCTTCCTTGCCCCCCCCCCCACCCCTCTTCCCTGAATCGTTCTTGCATCACCACTCCACTGCTGCAACTGATGATCCCACCATGCAGGTTCCCCACACAACCAGCCAGATACACACACCACCAAACCTAAACGTCAAGTAGTAGTCAAGCACCAAGGACAATGTTAAACCCCAGAGAGAAGATAAATGAGACGACGCAAGAAAAAGACAACACCTTCAAAAATTACTCAGAATATCACAGACTTGATATTCACAACACTAAATCATACTAATAGAAAGGAACGGCTGAAAATATGTATCTAAAATGACTGGAGATATACGAAGGTTATCTAGGGAAGAGGGTCGAAAAAAAACCCTGCCATTTTGTAATTATTCATTTAGAGTTGTCTGGTTTATTCACCCGTTAATGACTGACTGCTGATTTCTTACAACTGGAGACTACTTACTACAGTACAACACAAGAGACGGATGATGCACTGTGGCGACCCCTAATGGAAATAGCCGAAAGTAAAAACAAAAACAAACAAAAAAAAGAGATGTTGCTTGGCTTCTCAAAGGTCGACAACATCAGTGTGTAACTCAATGGCATATATTAATCCTGACTAGATTCCTGACACGTAGTACTGACCATGGCCTGTCTTGGTACTGACAGTCTTCAATTCATACATGTAACTACCTAGAACTTGTCCATTTTTTCTTCACACATCCTGGCCAGTAACTGTTCAAGCAAGCCTACTTCCTACTACTTGTATCCCCCCCCCCCGAGTTTTAAAAGAGCCACCAAAGTTCTGTATAATATCCTTAGTAACTTATTCAGGTTCCAATTTTTTTGTTTGTTTATTATCAGCCCAAGTCAAAAATGTGGAAGGTCGTCGCTACAGAGATTTCTTAAACTACAACAATGCCAAAGTGACTGAATGAGTAGGAAAGGAGGCTTAGATTAGGTTAGTCTTTCCTCCAACTACACACCACCAACGTTCATATATTTTCTAGTACCGTATATAGTTTGCAGTTTAGTACGATGCTTAGTTGTACACTACTGTATGATGGACGGCATAATGGTTACCTCCTCCTCCTCGTCCTCCTCCCTCTCTCTCTTTCTCTTTCTCTCTCTCTCTCACACACACACACTTACGCAGTCTCCCGAATCACCCAACCCAAGGACACTAGCAGGGAGGTAGAGAGATACTGCGGGTGAGGGAGTGGGGAGGTGAATTGAAAGGAGGAAGAGTCAGGGGGTGGAGGGAGGGGAATGATGAGGGGATGTGTCAAGGAGAGGAGGATGAGGGCTTTTGGAGGGGCGATGGAGGGGGATATGATGAGGATGAGAGGAAGAGTATGAGGTGTTTGGGGAGTGTGGATGGAGGAGTCAGGATGGAGAAGGAGGAGGGGTTTTGGAGTGGGGATGGGGACAAGGTCAGGAGAGAGGAGGGATGGAGAGGGGATCAGAGAGAGGAGGGATGGAGAGGGGGTCAGACAGAGAAGGGGTGGAGAGGGGTTGAGGGGGGGAAACACGGCCCTACAGTGAGAGAATGATGAAGGAGGGATGGAGGGGGGGTGAGGGGAGGGAGAATGGAAGCAAAATAGAAGGGTAGGAGGAGGCAAGAGAGAGAAAGAGAATGGAAGGGGAACACGAGCGGTGAGAATTATGAGAAAGGCATAAGGGGAAAGGGAGAAGTTACAAGTTGGGGAGAGGGGGGAGAGGGGGGAGGAGGGGGGAGAGGGGGGGAGGAGGGTTGAGGGATGCCAGTAACTGTGTGTTGGGGGGGAGGGGAGGGGGGCGAAGGAGCGAGATGCTGGGGAAAGGGAGGGGCTCTGGACAAAGGGGGTAGGAGGGAGGAGAGTATGAGGTTGATCAAGCAAGAGGAGAGACGTTGAACAGGCAAGGGGGAAGGTGGGTAAGGCAAGGGGGGAGGGGGGGGGTAAGGCAAGGGTGAGGGGCTGGACGGATAGCAGGCAAAGGAGGGAAGGAGGGAGGGGGAGGGTGGTCTGGGAAGCTGAGTATGCGTGGAGAGTGGGGAGTGATGGGAGTGGTAGGAAGGGTAGTGAGTGGGAGGAAGGATAGTGAGTGGGAGGAAGGATAGTGAGTGGGAGGAAGGATAGTGCACTAGTGGTATGAAGGATAGTGAGTGGGAGGAAGGATAGTGAGTGGTAGGGAAGGGAGTGAGGTGAAGAGGAGAGTCAGGGTAGGAAGGAAAGGGAGGGTAGGAGGGGAGGTGAGGTAAAGAGAAGGAGAGTCAGGGTAGGAAGGAAAGGGAGGGTAGGAGGGGAGGTGAGGTAAAGGGAAGGAGAGTCAGGGTAGGAAGGAAAGGGAGGGAGGGGAGGGGAAGGGGCGATGAGGTGAAGGGAATGGGAGTCAGGGTGGCAAGGAAGGGGAGTCATGGTAGAAGGGAAGGGGAGGGGGAAGGGGAGTCATGGTGGCAAGGAGGGGGAGGGGGAAGGGAGTCAGTGTAGGAGGGGGGTTGGGAGAGAGGGGGGAGGTAAAAGGGATGGGGGTAGGGGGGGTTACGACCATCTCCAGAGCGTCATGGTCGGTGCCGTTACTTAGGCTGGCCACCCCAAGGTCACCCCCCATCAACCCCCCCCCCTTCCCCTCACACCGGACCCCACACACATTCGCCCTCCCGCCTGCACCACACAAACGCACTCAATGACGCACACACGCACATACCCACTCAATTCTACATCTACACCATGCACCCTCACGCACTCAGCCTCATTCCCACACTCACTCTCCCTTCCTCAACCTCCACACGCACTCACACTCAACTGGACACTTTACACGCACTCACACATACCCACACACACTCCCTCGTACCACACACACACTCTGACCTCTGTCGGGTCAAGACGTGTGATAGGCGCTCCCGCAGCAGCCAAGGTCAGCTGTTGACCAGTATCCTCACATCTCATACTCACCAAGACTCACCAGTCATTTGTGATACATAAGAAAAGAATAGATTGACTCTTAATGCAGCACCACAAGTGACAGTACAGGAATGTATCAATACACCACACACCAACTACATAGACTCCGGCCACGTACTGGTCACCCTCCACCGGACGTTATCAACAGACTCAAGCAGTGCAAGGTATTTCGTAACAGAAGCCGTAGGGGCGGCCGGCACCTACAAAAACGAATACCTGTGATTATACAAAAAAGAAGAGCACCCAAACCAAAGCCAAATAAACCATACAAACACTTTGAAATCCCACGGCTATGGTATAACCTTCCATCAGTGCTTCTCTCCAATGTGACATCCTTAAACAATAAACTAGATGAAGTGACAACTACAGTGAAATCAGTGAACCCAGACATAGTGGCAATTACAGAAGCATGGCAAGTGGTCCCTGAAACATGTGTCATTGAAAATTATCAATTGTTTCACCAGCTAAGGACAGACCGTAGAGGTGGTGGTTTGGTCATGTTTACCCGTGAGAACCTGTCCCCATCCAGCCTGGGTGTGGAAATCCCCAGGGAGATAGAGGCTTTGTGGGTCAAAATCACACCTCCATGCCATCCTCGCCATACCGCATCTGTCATCGTCTGCCTGGCCTACCATCCACCACGCTCCCCCACCGGCCCACTACTCATTGACCACATCATCACCACTGCTGACACTCTCAAAATCAGATTACCCTCCAGCAAATTGATCATCTGTGGGGATTTCAATGAACTGGATGTGGGAGATATACTCGACCATCTCAGCTTACGTCAAGTAGTGGATTTCCCCACTCACGGCCAAAACACCCTGGACTTGATATTGACTGATATGGCCGACCTGTACCTTCCACCACAGCCACTCCCTCCCATGGGACGCAGCCCACACACATCTGTACTGTGGTCCCCAACCCCCACCACCTCCCTACCACCTGTATGTACCATCACCACCTATAGACCACTCACTGACTCAGCATTAAGACAATTTGGTCAGTGGGTGACTACATATCCATGGAACGAGGTCACTACACCTGAAGATGTCAACACCAAGTGGGAAAATTATCACTCTTCAGTCATGGAGGCCTACCATCATTTCTTTCCATCAAAAACATCCAAAAAACACCCCTCTGACCTGCCATGGATAACCCCAAGAATAAAACGCCTCCTAGATCTTCGTAACCAGGCGTTTTTACACCAACAACCACCAGTACAAACAACTGAGGAACCAGATCATCCGAGAAATTCGTGAGGTAAAGAAGACATATTACCCCACCAAGGTGCACCATCTCCTCCATAACAACTCCAGCCAGTGGTACACCAAGATAAAAACCCTCTGTGGCCTGGGAAAGACTTCAAAACCCCTCCATTTCCTCACTGGTGTGTCAGCCGAGGAAGCAGCAGAGCAGATTAACACCCACTTTGCCACCATTTGTCAAAGCCTTCCTCCTCTCAACCTCTCTCTCCTACCAGCTTACCTTCCCTCCTCCTCCCCTCCTCCTACTATTGAAATATTTCAAGTTGCCAAAAAATTGCTAAGTCTCAAACCAAAGAAATCCACCACTCCAATTGACTTACCCACCAAAATTTACAAAGAATTTGCCCCTGAACTTGCAGTACCCATCACTTCAATAATTACTGCCTCCCTCAGACAAGGCAAATGCCCAGCCGAGTGGAAAACTTCTTTTATAACACCCATCCCTAAGTTGCCAAACCCTCCCACACTAAATGATCTTAGGCCAATTGCTATTACTCCCGTTCCAAGTCTCATCTGTGAAGACTTTATATTCAACTGGGCATATGATACCATCAGTAACCACATTGACTTGCAACAGTTTGGCAACCTGAAATCCACCTCTACCACTCATTGCCTTGTCAGTCTGCTAGACTTCATCTATCAGAACCTAGACAAGCGCAAAACATCCCTTGCCTTAACCTTCATAGACTTTCGGAAGGCCTTTGATCTTGTGGATCACACCACAGTGATAAAAAAAGGACTAAAATTAGGTCTCCCTGGCTATCTTGTATCATGGCTGTGTGACTTTCTGTGTGAGAGACGGCAGGTCACACGGTATCAAAATCACACCTCCTCCTTTCAAAATCTGACCTGTGGTGTTCCCCAGGGTACCAAAATGGGGCCCCTTTGTTTCCTGATGTTAATTAACGACGCCCTCACTGACACACCACACCGCTGGAAGTATGTGGATGACTCTACAGTAGGAGTCACTATCAACAATGACTCTCCTGACTACAGTCATCTACAGCATACCTTGACCACTTGCAATCCTGGACCACAGAAAATAGTGTAACCATCAATCAAACCAAGACTGTAGTAATGCACATCAGTACATCCACCACTCCAGTACCACCACCTAATGTTACTATTGGCTCTCACTCACTACAGTTGGTTGAGTCTACTAAACTGCTGGGAGTCACCATTGACAATAAACTGGATTGGAAGCAGCACACCACCACCATCATCAAGGCAACCACCTACAGACTTTACATGCTGAAAACAATGAAGTCCTGGGTGCCTTACACCAACAATTGAGGGATATATATAATACCTTCATCTTACCCAAGCTTACATACGCATCTCCAGCCTGGTCATCATCACTAAACATCACCCAACAACGCCGGCTGGAGAGGGTACAGAAGAGAGCTTGTAAAATTATACTGGGGGTCACCTACACTACATACGACCAGGCTCTAATCTCCCTTAATCTACCCTCACTGACAGAGAGATACCGACGTGACCTCCAGACCTTTGGGGACAAGTTGCTGCTACACCCCAGACTCCGTCCACTCCTGCCCCCCACCCTACCCCCTCCATCTAGGGCAGCCCGTCACTACAATAAAATAAAACCTATTAAAACAAGAACAGAGAGATACAAAAATAGCCCCATTCCCACCATAATAAATATAATAAATAAGTAATCATCCAATCTATATATGTATCATCTTTGTATATATATTACATATCTCATCCTATTCATCCATTCATTCATTATGTCCATTTAATATGTCTGTATATTTTCAGCCTCAGGGCTGCATTCTGGTCAATAAACCGATTATTATTATTATTATTATTATTACACACAAACTCCCGAATTACACTCACTTTCCTGTACTACACACAATCTCCCTCAACACACACACACACAATCTCCCTCAACACACACACACACACACTTTCCTGACACAACACACACACACTTTCCTGAAACCACACACACACACACTAACCAACCACGCAAATAGCCTAACCCCCCTTTCATGGTCATCATTTTATTCGGAACTTGGGTGAAAATGTTTACTGTGGCACTGAACATACAGAACCATAGTATCTTTTTGATAGGGTCTGCTGGCACACAAAACTTTAATTATCAAGCTATACCCTCATTTTTCGATCTGTTCTGTCCTCCCCTCTGCACATTTTATCTCCGGTTTCCTTTCTGGGGTGGTGGCTGCTGCTCTCCATAGATAGCTGTTACTGTGGTTGTTACTGTAGTGTCTAGTTTACAGTGTTGGTACTATAGACGGTCACTGCTCTTTCCCCTAAGGCTATATTTACAGTATATATATCGACTGTGGTGTTCCTCATGGCTCTGTCCTATCACCTACACATACTAAGTTTTCTTCGCTTCGTTTCGTCAACAATCTTTACAGTGGAATTGTCAGGAAGCAGGATGGAATATGATAAACGAAAGAAAAAGGACAACATGAGAGAGAGAGAGAGAGAGAGAGAGAGAGAGAGAGAGAGAGAGAGAGAGAGAGAGAGAGAGAGAGAAGAGAGAGAGAGAGAGAGAGAGAGAGAGAGAGAGAGAGAGAGAGAGAGAGAGAGAGAAGACAAGGGGAACTAATGAAAGTGGAAAAGAGGAGGAAGGGGAGGGGACGGGGAAAAATATGGAGGGGGGAAAGGGGAGGATAGCAGGCAGGATGAGACAAGGAGAAAAGTAAAGACACGACAAAGGAAAGGGAAAGGAGAAAGAGGAAAGAGTAAAGGGAATGGAAGCAAATAGTAAAAACAAAAAGACTGATGACAACAACAAAATAATAATAATAATAAAATAAAAATATCAACATAGGAGGGTCCCTTTTTAAGTTGTAATAAATTGTAAACAGGTGGGCATAATGGGATGACTAATAGGAATGAAGGGATGAAGTGCGATGTGGTATGTGGTAAAGAGGCCTGAGGCAAAGGAAGGGGTCGGGTTGTTTAAGGGGAGAGAAGTGAAGGGGAGAGAAGTGGTGGGTGGGTTATGGGAGTAGGAGATGGGGGGGGGTTGATGTGAAAGGGGAAAGGTACACATGAAAGGGATATATGGGTGTTGAGGAAGGGGAGGAGGAGGAGAAATTTGTTGGGGGGAATAGGAGGAGAAGTCAGGGGAAAGGAGGAGGGGAAATCTGAGGAAAAAAAAGAGGGAAAATCTGAGGAAGGAGGGGAAATCTAGGGAAGGAGGGGAAATCTAGGGGAAAGGATGAGGGAAAATTTGAGGAAAGGATAAGGTAAATTCTGGGGTAGGAGGGGAAATCTAGGGAAAGGATGAGGGGAAATCTAGGGGAAAGGATGAGGGGAAATCTGAGGGGTAAGGAAGGGGGAGGGGGATATGTAGGAGGTTTGAAGCTGTGAGGGGATAAGAAGGATGTAAGGGAGGGTGGGGGAGGGGTTTGGTTAGGACTCTACAGGGGTACGGGTGAAGATGACGGATGAATGAGACAGGTGAAGATGACAGGTGAAGATGATAAGTGACAAGTGAGGGAGAGGGGGGAGTGACGGGTGAGGATAACAGATGAAGTGGCGGATGAATGGTACAGGTGAAGTTAGGAGGAGGGGGGGGGAGGGGGGTGATGATGACAGTTATGATGGATGAATGTAGAAGATCAGACGGGTGAAGATGACGAGTGAAGGTAGGTGTAGGTGTGTGTGTGTGTACGGAAGGTCAAAGTGAGGGAGGTCTCAGGGCTCATAAAAATATGGGTATGTATGGGGGTGGGGGGGCAGGTCAAGGATGAGGGATGGGGTTAGATTAGGGTGCGGGGGCGAGGTGGATGGGGTTAGATTAGGGTGAGGGGCGGGGTGGAGGGGGGTTAGATTGGGGTTAGGGGGGTGAGGTGGAGGGTGTCAGTCAGGGAAGGGAGTCAGGGAAGGAAGGGGATTTAAAGTGTAGGAAGCTAGGGTGGGAGAGAGGAAACAGGGTGAGTGAGGGGGCAGGGTGAAGGGTGTCAGTGAGGGGAAGGGGATTCAAGTTGAAGGAAGACAGGGTGGGAGAGTGGCGTCGGTGGGGGGGGGGGAGGCAGGGTGAGAGAGGGAAGAATGACAGGATCAAGATGTGAGGGCTGGTGAGGGAGGGAGGGAGGGAGGAAGGGGAAGGGGGAAGGTAAGGACTGGGTAAGTACAGTACATACAGTTGGTCAGGAGGGTGGGGGGTTGGGGGGGGGGTTGTTATAGGACCTGTACTGAGCGAAGGACGTTGTTATGTGAGAAGGAACCAACCACCGAGTACCGGATGAAGAGAGAGAGAGAGAGAGAGAGAGAGAGAGAGAGAGAGAGAGAGAGAGAGAGAGAGAGAGAGAGAGAGAGAGAGAGAGAGAGAGAGAGAGAGACAGAGAGAGAGTGAGTGAGTGAGTGAGTAGCTGGTTGGGTGAGGACGAGTGATGACGTAGCAGTAGAAGGTGGAGTTTATATATACGGTATAATAGTAGTTGGATATTCAGTACCAAAGTGGGTGATTGTGGCTCAGTGGAGGGTGAAGGACTTTGGTAATGCCGGCCAGTCAAGTGCAGGGTGAATGGTGACGGCTGAGTGCAGGGTGTGGGTGAGATTCTGGGATGACGGGCGTGTGTATAAGGTGTGGGTGAGAGAGGATGGTTAGTCAATCAAGTGCCGGTGCGGGTGAACGTGGGCAATAAGGACCAGAACAAGTGTGTGAGCGTGTGTGATGGACAGTGATGGTGGTCGAGTTTTAAGTTTGGGTGATGTTGGTCGAGTGGAGCGAGTGAGGGAGGGAGGGGGGGAGAGTGAGTGGCCAAGTAGGCAGGCAGGCAGGCAGGCAGGCAGGGGCTCACTTGTTGACACCAGCTGCAGGTTACATCCAAACAAGTTATTTCTGTCGGTGGTGGCGGAGCTGATGCCAGTTGTCCACCCGCGCCTCGTGTTGCTGCTGCTGCTCCACCACTCCACTCCACTCCACTCTAATCTACTCCACTATGCTATCACCAGTGCCACCACGTCACTACAAACATAAACATCCATCACTATAATATACTAACGTTGTTATCACCTTCAGTCGCCTCATCACATCATACCACACAACACCAAAGCAATGACATCAGCAGCAGCATCACCTCCTCCCCCACCATCACAGTGTCGTCATGTACTACTACTGGTCCACCTCTCCACCACCACAGGACGAGGAGTAGTGAGCCAGAGAGTGACCGCGTGCTGCACCACCACCACCACACTACACCACAACGCAACACAACACAACACAACACTGAGGCCGCGTGCTCCACCACAACATCACAGTCATGACCACCACCACAACACTGGCGCTCTCAAGGCCGCCCGTACTGTGCAGCGCGGGCGGGCGTGCGGGGGTACTCACCGTGGGCGGAGTGCTGGCGGGCGGTGCTGCAGGCGAAGGTGGCGTGAGATCGTCAGCGGAGAGTGCGACGGCCGCTCGGCGAGACGGTGACGGCGCGACTGTGGACGATACGGCCGCGACCCCCGCCCGCCGCCGCCGCCACCCGCGCTAACTACTCGTTACCGACACCCACCACCACCCTATCCCCTCCCCCCTCGACCCCCCGCCGCGCTGCCCCCACTCACCCCCCTTCACCCCGCGTCCCCTCCCCCTTCCCACCCGTCCATCTTGGTAACAACCTCATGACACCTGTTGCTGCCCCCCCCTCCTCATTCCCCCCCACTTCACTCACCCCCTCACCCCTCACCCCCGCACCTCACTCACCCCCTCACATCTCATCCCCTCACCTCACTCACCCCCTCATTCTTCGCCCCCTCACCTCACTCACCCCACTCACCACCTCATTCCTAGCCCCTTCAACACCCACTCCCTCACACCTCATCCCCTCACTCCTCGCCCACACACCCCTCACCTCACTCTCCCCCTCACCTCACTCACCTCCACACATCTCATCCCCTCACCTCACTCATTTCCTCATCTAACTCACCCCAATTCATTTTTCCCTCCATCCTCCCACCTCACTCATTCTTCTCATTCATTCCCTTATCAGTCACCTCACCTTATTCCTTTCTCCCTCACTCTCCCTTCCCTCATTTTCGTCGCTCATTCCACTCATGATTCACTCCACATTGACATCCAAGGAGGAAGTAGTGGGAGGGGAGGAGCCTTATTTTTCACTATAATATCCCTCAGTGACACTTGTAGGTTAATTACCATTTAAACAATCTCCCAAGGACCAATAGATATGTTGCTGTTGTTGTTGTTGTTGTTTGAAGTCCTTATATTCTTTTGTATTTACGTCGCAAGGACAAATAGATATGTTGTTGTTGTTTTAGGTCCTTTATATTCTTATGTATTTACGTCGCAAAGAGCAATGGATCTGTTGTTGTTTGATGTCCTTTATATCATTTTGTATTGTTGTACTCGTCACCCTCACTCACTCCACCACAATTTAATTCTGTCCCCATTCCTCATCATCGTCATCCACATACCTACACCGGTCTCTTAATCTCATCCATCCCTCACCATCCCTCACCATCATCCATGCCTACACTATCACCCTCATCCGGTACCTCACCCTTACCCTTGCCCCCATCCCTCTCTCCCTCCCTCTCTCTCTCTTTCTCTCTCTCTCACTTCTCCGTCACCCTCACCCTCCTCACACTCACATCCAGAATTCAGCCCCACCTCTCCCACCCCTTTACCAGCACGTCAACAACCCCCCCCCCCCTTCCCACTTCCCTTCCTCCCTCACACCCCTCCATGTCTGTTGCCTACCCCCCCTTACCCACGAACTCCTCCCCCTAACCCACGAACTCCTCCCCATTTCCTACATTCCTGCATAGCACACACCTCTACTTACCCTCACACTTCGATACCTTTATTATGGACCCCTGTGATGTAGTCAGAAAATTGGAGGTTAGCGAGTCCTTCAAACATTGCCACGAAACACCACCTACATTGAAGGAGCTTGTTTGCTTGTTTCGTCAGGAGGAATCAGAAGCCACCAGGTTTCATACACGCTCACATGGTCCCTTTACAACTATTCACCCCCGGCCACTACCGTACCTCCCTTACACCCCTCCTCATCCTCTGTACTCCCCCCCCCCCCCTTATCTCTTACTTTCGGTCTCCTCCCCATTCCCTTCATTCCCGAACATACTTTAAACCTTTGCTACCCTCACAAACAACTCATCCCCCAGCCTACTAAAACTCATGGTCACCCATCTACCAGTCCTCACTCACGTCTCTCACCCTTATTTGCTTGCATTCATAAATTTTTTTTTGTCACCCTCATCATTCCGCAACTCTCATTCTCACTCACCTTTTGCATCCTCACCCTTCTATGCCATCACCCCACCTCCACCCTTAACTCTTGCGTCATCCTCATCCCTTCAAGTCGTCCCATATCCTCATCATTCACATCTCATCCCTCCCTCCCTCCCTCCCTCACTTTTGCCCCCATCCTCCTCATAAATACCAAACGCGTCGGCTAGGAAGTGGATGGAAGTACCGTACAGTCGCGAACCAAAGTTTCGTCACCCCCTTGGCTGGTAGGAAAGTGAAGACAGTGTTAAATATATTCTGAACGATCGGACAAACTGGTGTATGGGGTTGGTAACGAGACAGGCTGAGCTTCGTTTTCCATGACTTCCGGTGGGTGGTTTGTGAAAATGAACCTTACACTGTTTCGTTACCAACTCGATACATCAGTTTATCCGATCGTTCAGCATATATTTAATTAACACTGTCTTTGGCTTCCTGTCAGCCAAGGGGGTAACGAAACTTTGGTTCGAGACTGTACATTCAATTAAATCCTTCACCAACACTTCCCCTAAACTATTCCATCCCTTCCTGTTTCAATCCTAATATAATCTATCCTATCCTAGTTTAACATAACCTAATCCAGTCTTATCTATCCTATTCTAGTTTATGGTAACCTACTCCAGCCTAGTTTATTCTATTCAAGCTTACGGTAACCTGATCCAATCAAATCTATCCTATCAAAGTTACGATCACCTAATCCAGTCTAATCTATCCTATCCTAGTTTACGGTAACCTAACCTAAGCAAATCCAGTCTAATTTATCCTATCCAAATTTACGGTAACCTAACCAAACCAAATCCAGTCTAATTTATCTTATCCTAGTCTACAGTAACCTTATCCAATCTAAAGTAATCCTATCCTATAGTTTACAGTACCCTAATACGGTGTAATTAATCCTATCCTATAGTAACCTACACGTAATCCAGGTTAATATACTCTAATGTTGCCTGGTACAACACGAGTCTATATGGGCATATCGACTTTAACCTAATTTAGACTAACCCAAATTCACCCTGCCTGGTACACACACGGGTTACCGCTGCCTAGCTAACCTCATGCCAAAGCTATAGCTCTCAACTAAATTCCATATACATATATTTTTTAATAATCTAATGAAATTTGGGGGATATAATTTTTCAAGTTGCCACCATGAGATTTCGAAAATCATACTGTTATTATTCCAACCATTTCACCATTTATTGTAACTTTCCTTTGTAAATGCGTTATAACACTACTTGGGCTACCTCTTATACGTAAAGTACAGCCTACAGTGTGTTATATGGCTGGTTATCATAAAAATAGCAAAGGCAAATGTGCTCAATTATATGTTTCTCACTCACCCAAATCCCCAATTTCCAAGCCCCACCCCCCTGGTTCTTTCATAGGTGGGGGGGGGGGCTATCATCATAACGAAGCAATTTCTAAAGAGACGACGGCTAAACTAACTTAAGGGGGTGCGGGAGTAGGGGACAGGCTTGGGGGGTGCGCGAATAGGGCGACAGGCTTGGGGCGGACTGAGGGGGTGCGGGAATAGGGCGACAGGCTTGGCGGGGGACTGGGGGAAGTGCGGGAATAGGGGGACAGGCTTGGGGTGGGTAGAAAGCCTGTCCCCTATTCCCGCACCCCCCTAACCCCCCCTAGCCTGTCCCCCTACTCCCGCAACCCCCAAAACCTGTCCCCCTACTCCCGCACCCCCCCAAGCCTATCCCCCTATTCCCGCACCCCCTTAAGAACAGTATAAACTACTAGAAAATATATATATATATATTTACTTTGATATCCTGTCGTGGCAAAGTGTAAATATTTTCACTATTTACCGACTTCCTCGTTTCATCTGTCCACTTGAGAGACCAAAGGCATGTTATTGGAAAAATTGCGACAAAAAAATTTTCTTCATACAATCAATACGAGTTTAAAACGTAAACAAAACTTTCATCTGCGATATATATTTTCATTTCCCCCCCACCCACCACCACCACCACCATTCGTAAGCAAACAAGGGCACTGGGGTTTCTGTAGTGTAGTGTAGGTTTTTGCACTACACAACACTACACTACACTACATTGTCTTAACCTTGGTGTAGTGTAGTGCTCCAATTTCATTATACCCCCACGAGGCTGTGAGTTCTAACCTGACTAACGAGCACAAGATTTTTCAGTGGGTTAACGCCATCCTGTAACCTCAGCCGATATATTATAATTATGGTCTAACATAGTAACTTTAGTTCAATGAAATTCAGGGCCGTATGCAAGAATATCCGTAGTGTTGACGATGGCGTGGTACCGATACGATGGCTTTAGTTTGTAGTGCATCTATGGGGTCCTGCTATACGACGCCATTGTCAACACTATCATAAATTATTAATGTTCTTGGTTACGTAGTTATGTCCTCAGTTTCATTTTAACTAACAAACACATTAATATATTACACTATACAGTTTTAACATCCCCTTTAGAGTTACAATATCATAAACAGTACTCACTTTTAGCAGCTCAGGGAAGGAGAGTCTGAAAAAATAGATAATGTTATATTGTCACTTTGATCAACCTCCGCAAACGATTATGTAAACATTAATACAAGCCACGGCACACACAATCTCTCGCTGGGGACTTGTTTCACTTCTTCGCTCTTTACCATCATCACTCTTTCTCAAAAATAAGCTTCACTGCACGACAAAACTCTCCCGGATCAAAGAGAACAAAAATTTCATCATTCCTTTTTTTTCTTTTGTGTCTTTTTCCCCCCCAAGCCCAAGTTACACCTGTGGGGGGGATTGTCGACAAGTCCTGGGTGGGGGATCAGCTATTTTGCAAGGCCGCCTCCACCGAGCCACCAAGCACGTTTTCTTTTAAAGCTCGTCAATAGATGAAGAACACATAAATTTATGCATATTGTTAATAATGTTTGATTCCTTAATGGATAACTCATATTCATCCAATCAATAATAGAGAGTGAAAATAATGATTGATGCACGAAAAATGCACTAAAAAACTCAAAGAACGATCAACACACGGGGAAAATAAATGTCTTATTGGCTTCTTTTCGAGCATAATATTCAGTGCAGATTATCTTCACTGGCAATATTCTATCGACATCAGTAGGTTCAGGCGATCGATCTGACCAGCTTCCAAACTGGGAGATCCATTCATATGACACTGATAAAATATATTATATCAACCACTAGAACACATGCTCACACATCCACACAAAAACATACACACATATGTAAACACATCCACACACATCCACACACAAACACATACACAGATCTCATGAATAAAAAGGAAGACTTTGTTTGTTTGACAGATGTACGGCACTCATCAGACCCAAATAGAATAATTATACCATCGGAAAGATCTGGCAGAATTCTGGAGAGGTATTTGCAGCAGAAACGTAATGTGCAGCTATATAATTTTGAAGGCAGGAACCCAACTTTATCCACTTCGCCCGCCCGATAGCGTAGAGGGCCAAATTCGGCTACAAAAAAAAAAAAACACACAGGAGGGGAAGAGGAAGGGAGGATTTGTCATATATTTTCATTTATACTCCTGTGAAAAATAAATAACAGGTGGGAGACGTACACAGACACTGACCCTCCCGCTGCAGTCACACGTGTACGAATAAATAAGGAGACACCATCGCCCAGGGGAGATATTTCCAGCCGGGATAAGCGATATTTCCGGAGTGATATCCATGATGTCTAACCTTACATAGCGTTATTTCCAGCTGATCTTAAGCGATATTTCCAGACGGGATTAGCGATATTTCCGGAGTGATATCCATGTTGTCTTATTTCTAACCTTTCTAGCTGATCTTAATTAAGTAATCGATATTTCTAGCTACGTTTAGTGATATTTTCAACTAGGTGAACTCATCATCATCATCAGAAGAGATAATATTAAGATCAACGACTTATTTCCCCGCCTGGCTGAGATAATTAATCAGGTATTACGTCAATTAATATGTCACTCGGTAACTGATAGTGTGAAAAATGTGCTGAGTAGAAAGGACATCAATTTAAGCAGCTGTTGTAATCAGATATATCAATAAATAATAATAACAATAATAATAATAATAATAATAATAATAATAATAATAAAAATGATAATAATAAAAATAAAAATAATAATAATAATAATAATAATAATAATAATAAAAATAATAATATAATAATAAAAATAATAATAATAATAATAATAATAATAATAATAACAGGTACGAATTATTATTTTATGTATATATTATAGTATGTGCACGTGTTCTATCGTCTTGGCGTATATATAACCAATTCAGTCTATAAGAAACATTCCTATGAAAGTTTATAGCCATATGTATACAAAAAAATAATCTGTTTTTTTTTTACACAGAGACTGAAATGTTTGAATGAATATTTGCCTGTGTAATCTCTAGGCAGCTACAAAAATATTATGAATTTAGTGCAACTCGAGCAAAAAATTCTTCGGGTCAATTTGGAGGGGGTTATAAAATGTGGTGCGAGGGGGGCGCTGGGGGGGGGGCGTAAAGGAGAGGATGCCCCCCCCCCATCAGTTCGTGGAACCTCAGAACCCCTAACACTAACTATTCTTAATAATTATAAACCTTCTAAAAAATTAGTGACAGAGAGCAGACTTAAGAGGGTATTATAATTTTGGTACAATAAAACACTTTGATTCCTCCAAAGTATGTCAATAAACAGAATGAGATTAAATACTGTTAATGATGGACTGTTGCTTGATATAGTTTGAAGGAATACAGTTTGCTCCAGATTTACTAACACTGTACTATCCCCCGTAACAACGCTTCACAGAATAGAAAATCTAACAAAAGCACAGTTCTGCTGATCTTTTGTATGTTATTATTCAGTGAAAGAATGTACAGTACAGTAACATATAAGAAAAATTACAAGCACCAGGAATGAAAATGGCAAAATAAAACGATACACAAACACAGACATGTAAACACAAACACAGAAAGAAAGTTCTACGAATATATAGTCAGACAGATAAACATGAATTAATTAAAGGGGAAAGTTTGGTGTTGGTAAATCTGGAGCAACTGAATCCTCCAAACTATTCCAAGCAACAGAACGCCTTTATTTTTGCTCTTCTGGTCCTGCTGTTTCCTAGCATACTTTGGAGGAATCAAGGCACTCCAATGTAACAAAAACGAATTACCTACTTAAGTGGGTATACCGTCCAGTGTTGGTAAATTTGGAGCAACTGCTGATTCCTCCAAAAACTATTCCAAGCAAACAAACAGGTCACCATTATTATACGTTTGTTATTAATATATCCCTGTTTTCTGGCAGACTTTGGAGGAATCAACAAGGCTCTCTAATGTACCAAAAGCATAGTGAATGGGTTAAATAGAATAAGTCAGAAGCACAATGATAGCCACACATGCAGAAAGATAAACAAAACAATCACACGTGTTGTACAGTCGGCAAAAAAAGTATTGGAACGCCTCATGGATTCTTATTATATCTAAATTCAATGTAAGGGTGGTTCCAATATTTATTATTATTATTATTATTTTTTTTTTTTTTTTTTGCCGACTGAACATACACGCATAGAGATAAATGAGCAAATGTACACAGAGATATATCATATAGATACACAGAATCGAACGTATGAACAAATAGAGACAGACTGCTAGAAAGACACAAACACGTATAAACAGATAGAGACAAAACGGTCCACACACACACACACACACACACAGAGAGAGAGAGAGAGAGAGAGAGAGAGAGAGAAGAGGTCTGTGAAGAGCTAGCCTTAAGATTTCCTGAGGGAGTGAAGGAGGGAAAGAGAGGGAGGGAAGTAGGGAAAGGGAGGGAGGGAGGAAGGAGGAAAAGGTATAGACGAGAGGAGGAAAAAAGGATAGAGGTAAGGATGACAGAAGAAATGGAAGAGGGGGTAGAAAACAAAAAGAAAAACAGGTAGATGGAGGTAGAAAGGAAGGGAGGGAGAGAGGAGGAAAAGGTGGACAAGAGGAGGAGTGAAGGACAGAAGGAAAGGGAGACGGGATGATAAACAAAACAAAAATAGGTAGATAGGGGTCGAAAGTAGAGGAAAAACGGAAGAGAGAAAAACTAGGAAGGTATAGGGAGGGAAAAAAAAAGAGTGTGTGGTAAAATGGGTGTAGGAAAGGGATGGAAAGAAAAGGGTGGGAGATAGAATGGAAGGGAGGGAATGAGGGCGTGAAATGGAGGAAAAACAAGCTTGGGAAGGAGAGAGATAGTACAGAAGGAAACAAAATTACTGAAAAGGAATGAAAGAGAGAAGGGAGGCAATGATGGAGACAAGACAGAAAGGAAAAAGAAAGGAAGGGACAGCAGAAGAAATGAAAGAGATAGGAAGATAAAGGAAACATAAGGGTAAAGGAGAGGGAAAGGAGGGAACAGGCAAAGAAGGAAGAATTGGAGTTTGAGAGGAAAAGAAAGATAATACAGGAGACAAAATGGTGGAGGAGAGGGATAGGAAGAGACAGCAGAAAAATTAAGGATGAAAAGGGTTGAGTATCGGGAAAGGAGGGGACAGAAGAAGAATTTAGGAGGAAGATCTGGGAAGGGAAGGAAGAAGGTTTGAGAAGGGAAAGGAGGAAAGAAAAGGAGGGAGGTAAGGGGAAGCAAAATAGGGAAGGAATGAAGGGAGGGAGGGAGGAGGGGTCAACACACAGCACTAACAGCCTGTTATCAATTACTTTCTCCACAGCGACCAAATGTCACCACCAGACCAGACCACTACCACACCCACCACACCACACTACACAACACTACACCAGACCACAACCACACCCACCACACCACACTACACAACACTACACCAGACCACAACCACACACACCACACAACACTACACTACACAACAGTACACCAGACCAGACCAGACCAGACCACCACCACAGACACCACACAACACTACACTACACCAGACCACCACAGCCACCACACAACACTACACTACACCAGACCATCACCTCACCCACTACACTACACCAGACCAGACCACAACCACAGCCACCACACAACACTACTACATTACACAAGACCACCACCACACAACAACAACAACAACAACTACACTATACTACACTACACCAGACTACAACCACCACCACCACAGCCACCACACAACACCACACTATACTACACTACACCAGACCAGACCAGACCACTACCGCAGCCACCACATTACACTATATTCTCCACACTACACTACACTATACAACACTGCACCTGATCCAATCTGAAGATGTAGTGGTTGAGTTGAAGAGGAATCAAGACGACTGCACTCAGAGGCCAAGACCAATAGAATACAACAATAGTCTATTGGTCTTGACAGAGGCTTGGAAGACCCTGTAGTAGTAGGAGGGAGAAGGAGAAGAGGGAATGTTGAAGAATATTATTGAAAGGGAGTGGCTCGGATACGTAAGGGTGCCCAAACTCTTAATGTACTACAAATACTACTACCTACATCTATAACACACACACACACACACATTCTCTCTCTCTCTCTCTCTCTCTCTCTCTCTCTCTCTCTCTCTCTCTCTCTCTCTCTCTCTCTCTCTCTCTCTCTCTCTCTCTCTCTCTCTCTCTCTCTCACACTTTTACGAGTATGTGACAGTATTATCTTGGATGTTGGGGCTAAGACGGGAACAATAGGTAGGTACAAGTTCATCCGTACGACGCTCCCCTGGTCATGAACACACACACACCACCACATTACTCACTACGGTCTCATCATTCGTCATGCACACACCACATTACTCATTATTACACCACATTACTCATTACTGTCTCATCATTATTCATGCACACACCACATTACTCATTACTGTCTCATCAATCTTCATGCACACACCACATTACTCATTACTGTCTCATCATTCGTCATGCACACACCACATTACTCATTATTACACCACATTACTCATTACTGTTTCAAAAGTTGTCATGCACACACCACATTACTCATTATTACACCACATTACTCATTACTGTTTCATCATTCGTCATGCACACACCACATTACTCATTACTGTCTCAAAATTTGCATGTACACATCACACTACTCACAACTGTCTTAAAACTCGTCCATGCACACACTACTCTACTCACTACCGTCTCAAAATTCGTCCCTGCACACACACGTTGGAGTCTTGTCAATGGTTCAAGTAGGTACTGAACAATAATAAATTTCGCCGAAAAGTAATTAAGGGGGTCAAATTTTGTTGTCGTGGGCGAATTGGGGAAGGTCTCCTTATTAATTATTATTCCTTTAAGGGGAAAGTTTTATGTTGGTAAATCTGGAGCAACTGAATCCTCCAAACTATTCCAAGCAACAGAACACCATTATTTTTGCTCTTCTGGTCCTCTTTCCTAGCATACTTTGGAGGAATCAAGGCACTCCAATGTACAAAAAAAAAAAAATACCACCTTAAACTATACTATCCATGCCAGGAAATTAAACAACCAATTTATCTCGCAGTATATACGAGTTGGAAGATGTGTTACGTTACTTAGCATTGTTTGGAGAAATCCCTAAGCCCCCCTCCCCTTCCCCCAATCATTTATTCACGACAGATGACCCCCTAAAAAAATACAAATAATGGTGTTTAGAGTATCATGCCTTTCCTGATCAAATAATAATAATAATAATAATAATAATAATAATAATAATAATAATAATAATAATAATGATAATAATGAATAAATAAATATAGCCTTTCTAAACCCCTCCCAAAGTAGAAATAAATGAAAGATGAATTATTAACTAAATAGATGAATAGTAGAAAAATATAAATATAAAAGTTTTTAAAAGATTACTATCTCGCCTATCTAACCTGTACAATACAATACATGCACTAATGGCACGAGGAGGGGCTGGTTGGCTGACTGACTGGATGGATGGATGGTATAATGGGTGGGTTGGGTGGGTGGTGTAATGGGTGGTTGGGTGGGTGGGTGGTGTAATGGGTGGATGGTTGGGTGTGTGGGTGGTGTAATGGGTATATGAGTGGGTGGGTGGATGGTGTAATGGGTGGATGGTTGGGTGGGTGGATGGTGTAATGGGTGGATGGTTGGGTGGTTGGGTGTGTGGTATAATAGGTGTGTGGGTGTGTGGGTGGATGGTGTAATGGGTGGATGGATAGTTGGTTGGGTGATGTAATGGATGGATAGTTGGTTTGGTTGTGTGTGTGTGTGGGTGGGTGGTTGGTTGACGTCCACTTCGGTGCGCTCTGACATTTCGGTTCATCCGGGTGGGTCGACATAAATATTACACAAACGGAAGGCCAGCTTAAAATGTATGATTGGAGATCCTTTTGTGGCGTTGGTGGTCCATGGTGGCATCAAGGTTGTATAGATAGATGTGTAGAGATGACCGACGGTGCTTATTTAGTGCTTAGGAGCGAGTGAGATATAAACGTGTCTTCAATATGTTTAAAATGGACAGGTATAGTTTATGCATGTCAGATAAAAAAAAAATAAAAAAGTGAGCGAAGGAAGATGCAGGAGTGGTGGGTGTGAGAAACAGAAAGTTTGGGTTGTAAGTGTGTGAAAGTCCAGTTATTTATGTAGGAAAGATGTATGTGTGTGTGTGTGTGTGTGTGTGAATATGCAGTGGGAGCTAGGAAGAAGATGCAGGAGTGGTGGGTTTGAGAAAGAGTAGGTTTTTAGGTTGTAAGTGTGGGAAAGATGTGTGCGTGGGAAAATGCAGTGTGTGGGTTTGGGAGAGTGTAGGTGTGGGTGTGGGAGAGTGTAGGTGTGGGTGTGGGAGAGTGCAGGTGTGGGTGTGGGAAAGTGCAGGTGTGGGGACGGGCGTGCTTACCCCCCCCCCCTCCCCCCGTCCTCGCCCCTGACGTCACACCAACCGCTGCCACCGCCGTTCATCGATACTACCGCCATGTGGGGTCTGCCGCAGCCACACTACCGCAACCACACACACTACTACACACACACTACCACACATGCACACTACAGCTGCCACACTACCACACACACACTATAGCTGCCACACTACCACACACACTACTACACACACACACACTACAGCTCCCACACTACCACACACACACTACAGCTGCCACACTACCACACTAACATCAATACACACTACAACTGCCACACACTACCACACACACCACCGCAGCCAGACTAACATACAAACTACTGCAGCCACACTACCACACACACTATCGCAGCTACACTACCATACACACTCACAATAGCCACACTTCCATACTATCAGAAATTCGTAAACGCATGAGAGTGACACTAAACAGTAACCTCTTGACCTATACATACTTCCATGAAGACATTGAACGACATGAAAATATAAACAATAATAATAATATCAATGAATGAAGCCAAGATGATTACAACCATTCCGTCGTGAGTAATGCTTTAGAGATTTGATGTCCACACAAGAAAGTATCGTAGAGTTTTGTTATAGAGAGCTGATGTCCACACAAGAAAGTATCGTAGAGTTATGTTATACAGAGCTGATGTCCACATAAGGTATCGTAGAGTTATGTTTTATATAGAGAGTTGATGTCCACACAAGGTATCGTAAAGTTATGTTTTATATAGAGAGAGTTGATGTCCACACAAGGTATCGTAAATCGTTCCTGGTTTACGTACGTGACAATTCCAGCAAGCGAAACCCACTCACTCTACACACACCCTACAGAGAGATAAGGGAAATAAATACCTTGTTTCTCGTATGCTATAACTGATACAACCACAACATCAACTATATAGTATATCATAAGCAGTACCCACTACGTACGGACCCCACCATCACAACAGAATTGACTCCACCATTCACAACCACAACGATACCACAGACATTAGACACCATCACAACAACCACTATAACCACAACAGACACCACCACCACAACAACAACCATGATTACCACAACAGATACCAAGAACTGACACCACCATCACACGTACCACGATTATAGCCAACATACCACAAACATTAGACACCATCACAACAACCACTATTACCACAACAGACACAATACCTGACACTACCACCACAACAGCAACCACTATTACCACAGCAGACACAATACCTGACACCACCACCACAACAACAACCATTATTACCACAACAGACACCATAACTGACACTACCATCACAACAACAACCATTATTACCACAACAGACACAATACCTGACACCACCACCACAACAGACACCATAAGTCCATAACTGACACTACCACCACAACAACAACCATTATTACCATAAGACACCACCATAACAACCAAGACGATACCACAGACATTAGCGTACCACAAGCACCACAACAAGGGCGTAATCGACCACAAGTATCACCAACAAAGGCGTATCTGGTGGTGTTTGCACTGGTGATATCTGATAGGTTTATCTAGGGTCTACTGAGAGGAGGAAGAGGAAGAGGCAGAGGTGGTGGAGGTGGAGGAGTAGGAGAGAGGGAGCTTAATAGTAGTAGTTGTTAATGTTGTAATTATAATATTAATTTACTCCCGTAACCTCAATAAGACAGCAAATCTGAGCAGTGGTGTACTCTATACGATGCAACCGCAGGGAGACAGCAAGGACGACTGGGAATTAATTTTTGTCTGGGATATGGCGCTATCTATCCATGCTGCCCTAGAACGTTTCTCAGGGAGGGTTTGAACAGGTCAGAGAAGGTATAATGACTTTATGGGAGTTACCCCAGGGCCAATGGTTAAGAAAGTTCAGAGAAAACAACAAGGTGAGTGGGGTTACTATAGAAAAGTGACTTAGTGTTGAGGGGGCCTCGAGGCTTGTACTCAAGGTAAATATAGAACTTAAAGAAAAAACTGTAATATGGGACGTGAAATACTCTATGTGCTAAAGCAGATGGAGAATCCATTCTTCTTACCTATTATGAGCAGGACCGATCCATTCGAACCTACACTTTGTAATACCAACATTAAACATAAGACTTCATGAAGCCCTTAGCCGAGGCCCAGGCCTGAGACCATCGTTAACTCCAACACGCACGTCACGAGTTCAGAACTGGTACCCAGCCAGAGAGGGATGCGAGGGTAAATTTCGAATCCTGCTGCTTTTATGGCACCAGCGAGGGTGTATTACAGTGCTTGATGCCTTAAGCTTAACGTTTGAAAATAAATTTAGAAAATTTATTTGTTTTATGAAAGAAGACTGCCCTAGGCCAAGAATACATTGTAGAAAGTTGGATGGCATTTCAGTAGAGGTGGAATAGGAAGACAGAAGGAAATTAAGGAAAGACAAAATATTTGAAAGGGAGTGGCCGAGTTCCTAACGGCCACACAAGGTTTGGATGACATACTTCAGAGAACATGGGAGATGGGTCCCAGCTTACTTCATGTTGATGATATCTCATTGTAATTTATTGTCTTAAAACCTTAGTAATACCCAGGGTAATGCTTTAACAGCTTGTTTTTTTCAAATATCAATGAATGTGATAGGCTACATACTGTATATACTGTAGTTGAAATCTAATTAAACAACGAGATGACTATACAAAATATTTATTTAACTTACATGTACAGCTCAACTGACCCATTTAAAATAACTGGTCATACACTCAAAATGTCTTTGGATCAACAAAATATGGATGTCACTGTTCTGCTTCTCTCTCTCTCTAATGTACACATGTACACACACACACACATACACTCACACACACACACACACACAGTGGAAGGATAGCACTCAACAAGTTGCTATTACTGAACACCAGTCTATCCAACTCAACCCTACGGATATCGCTAGCTTAATCTACCTACATCTCACTATAATTCAATGGTCCATTCTCTTATCAACTTCTGTGTAAAATAATATAGGTCATGTAACGTTATTGACAATAATGTTAAGGCGACTTCTGGGTTAGATGGTTTCAAATGAGCTGAAATGGAGTTCATGAGTGGTCAGTAATGTTCTTGCTTAATACTGTATTTTCTATAAAGTTAATGTATGGTAATACTGAACAGGAATTAAGGGATTATATCATTGAAGGCTTTTTTTTAAGACAAACTAAATATTATTACTGGTTCTTCAATGTGGCTTCGTGTGCATAACTGTGCTGGATATGCATGTGTATACACCGAAACAATCCCGTGTGACATGTTCGGCTTTGAAAGGCGTGCACAGACTTGCTATATTAAATGCATAAAGTTGGGCACCAAGAAATATGACATATACTGTACTCTATCATATAGAAACACAGTCCAATTTTGCAACAATAAATAAATTGATTATAGCAGAGAATTAATTTCCTTACTACAGTACAGTACATCATTCACATCAAACTGCAGCAGCTTGAGAACAGCATCACAAGGATGAATAAAATTGTCATATAGTTTAATCTTTGTACTCCTTTGTTATCTCTATAATGCTTCTTGGGTGATTTGGCCCTGGAATTTGTTAGTTATGGGGGTAGTATACTGTTGGTAAATCTGGGGCAACTGATTCCTCCAAACTATGGTATTCCAAGCAATACTTCACCAATATTTTTGTTAATACAGTCCTGTTTCCTGGCATACTTTGGAGGTGTCAAGTCACTTTAATGGACCAACACTATACTACTCCCTTAATTACAGAACCCTAAATTATGTCTCTGTCAATGTAAAAAAAAAAAAAAAAAAATCAAATTTCTCATTTGTTAATAAAAAAAAAAGCATAACCAATGAGTGATATATCCAGGAATATTAACAAACTTTATCACATTATGGGAAACTTGCTTGTGCAGTGGTAGTATCCAAGTTTGAGCCTCATCACTGTCTCTGCTAACACTACCAGAATATTGTATAACAAGCAGAGTCTCCTCGTCACTCCCTAACCTCTACTAAATCATTCCCCCCCCGCACTCCATAATCCAAAATAATATAATACACACAACAGAAGATGAATATACCAAACAGCTTTGTAATCACACCCTCTTCATTGGACCGCTGTCAAAACTATCAGGAGTACAAACTGTGAATGCCACAAAGTTTTTTTTATATATATACTGTATGTCAATGATCATTAGAGTACGACTCTCGAGACAATACTATAAATAAGGAGTCCATGAATGCTTAAAACCACAACATAAATTAAATAATTAATTTAAAATTGTAAATATTTTGTTTCCATTAGGCTACTACGGTAACAGTTTTCTACAAGAAATACACTATTTTCCTCTAATTCAGATCAACCACACTAAAATACTGTATACTGTACAGGAAGTAGAGTATATCCTAATATCAACATGTTAAGTATACTTATAATGGCAGTGAAAGTTTGATATGTAGATAAAAGACAAAAGTATCAGCCTGAATGATGGCAAGAAACTGCCCTTTAAAATATATTACATGACCACATCTTTCATCATCAGGAAGGTATAGCACCACCTCTTACAGGAAAGAAAAGTGAAGAGTAAGAGCAATTTAAGTACCATATAGCAATATAAATTACAGTGATAACTGCCTGTGGTCAGACTATGTAGTAAATGGTCACTGGTAGATTAATGGTTTTTAATATCTGATGAGTGAAAATTAATTTAATATTGGTGGAGTAAGCAACTTATTATACAGTTGATGCAGCAAGAAGATAAACAGTTAATTATTAATTTATCTGCAAAGCCAATGAACTACATAAATTTAAGCTACATTCCAATTTAAGGTGCAATAACCTTATAAATTAATTTCACATAACATTAACACTCCACTTATTATGAATCTCTAATGTGCTAGGAAAAACTTAATAGTACAAGACCTCCCCACCATGGCTGACCAGGATTGGATATGACTGATTAAAATATAAAATTACAAGGTTGAAAGGGCAGCAGGGGTAGACAGCCCAACCTCGGTAGGAGCTATCGTCATAGATACGGGAGACTCACTGAAATGTCTGAATCAACATTCACTCCCAGACCATGGGTGCTGGTTACAATTCTTTCCGTTTCCTAAGGGAACATAAACAAACATCCATGGAAATAATTATCTGCACCAGCTATATCTCAAGAATTCCTGTCTTTACATCATACTATTAATATACAGTATATCACTGATTAAACTCTACTGGGTTGGGTATATTGGTCCTACCATAAAGTCTTCTTGAGGCAGGGAGGGAGAGGCCAACTATGGGTAGGAGTGTATCCTCTTTAGAAAAATTAATGTGCCACTTGTTAGAGAGGGAGGTATCAATACTATGGAAGAAGGTTACTAGGTAAAAACTATCAATTCTGGGTGGCATACTATATACCAAAACAAGAGAGCGAGTGTGGAATGACTAATGAAGATTTAAATGTTCTCACTCCTCTCTCCTGGACTTAGTCCACCTTCCTGTACACTGTACTGTCGGCTACTCGTAAACTTTCCCATCTCTTTCAACCAGTGCACACAATAGCCTTTAGTTTTAAACTATATTTGATAAAGCACTCCAAGTTATCACTGATGCATCATCTGTAGCTTCCTAATTTTGGTTGATTCAAAACTTACTAATCTGGGAAGGTGTAAAAGTTACAAATAGAAATTATTATAGAAAAGGAAAAGGTGGCAACTACCTGTATATAGGGAAGTTATTTTTTAAATAATGAAAAATACTTGTAATATGGACTAAAAAAGGCAAAGGCAACACCTATGTCCCATATCACCCCACTCAGGAGTGGAGAGGCCTGAAGCTGGGTTACTTTGGCTACCTTAGTGAATTGTATTAAATATAATCATTTGACTCTTATTGGTACATAATAATAAATATGCTATATACTGATGCATGTGGTCGTGGACATTCTAGGACTCTATGTGAGAAAGGACAGGGAAGGAAGATTGCTTATTCATATAAACTCAAGTATGCTAGCTCTCCAAAGTCGGACACATCAAAATATAATCATTATATAACAGTTGGATACGAGACTTAAAATTAAAAATAATTATAAATACCAAAGTGAAGGTGTATATTAAAAGCAATGCAATTAATTCAAGCCAATAAACTGAATGTAAAGAAAATCATAAGGTCATAAGTTCATGTGAATTACATCACTAAGTTACACTTGATGGCAATCATGCTTTAATTATGAACATATTATTCTATTTCAAATATTACACACACACACACATACACACAGTATATATATAATATATACATATATATATATATATACTGGTTGGCATATAAACTTATGAAGTATGACATTGCATAGCATCCTTTAATTGTGCATGTACAAAAATAGTTCCTCCACTCTGAACAACTAATCTCTACCAAGAGCTTCTGGCCACTTTACTTCCCTGCAAAAGGTGAGAGTTTAGAATATGGCACTCCTTCCCTACCTCATTTTCCCTGTTTCCCTCTTCGGACCAAGGCTCATCAGGAAAGGCACGCTTGTGGGGTTGACTGAGGCGCTGTCTGGTCCCATTGTGTTTGCTGTGGGGATTATTGCTTTTCTCAGGTAATGACATATTTTTTGCACCACCTGGTATATAAGTGTCCTCTTCCTGAGTGTCTGTAAGGCCATCCACTGGTCCATCCACCTGTGTAAAGGAGACTCGGTGGTCCTCGGCGCTAGCATCGAAGTCGTAGTACTCCTCTCCTTTTGTCTCCAGGTCAATAAAGTCATATGGTTCACTGCCATACAAGGAGTCACACTCTGCCAGATACAGGCTTGGTTAGGTTCAATCTGCTTCTACAGTATTAAGTTACCCCACCCCCATTTACAAGCTAATTACAGGTCTGTGTGTATATCTATCTATCTAAACACCTATTGTCCTAATCCCTGAGGAGGTGACGTCCATGTCTTCCTTCCACTCCACCCATTTACTTCTCTGCCTACTACTCCAGTAACATTCTGATTTTACATTCTCCATTTCCTCCCTAGTCAGTCCCAGAATACAGTTTGTGGATATTCCCCTTTTACATACCAAAACTATATTCTCAACTAAATTTCCTTCCAAAATCAAACCTCTGACAATGTCCCCAAATCTACCAAGCCATACAGCTCCCTGTATCAGCTGTAAACAATAGCAGGAGAGGAAAAGTGTCCACTTCTACCTCCCTTATAAAGGATTTTACCAAAATTTGCTGCTCTACCTCTGTACTACTCTCATGACTCCATTTTCGTACAGGTAGTCCCAGCAAACCATTCTGTAACTTTTAAAATTTTCTAGCATCTTCACATTATGTACTGTATCTAATCTTATACACAGTTCAGTTGATAGCAAACAAAACAAAATACAATACTTCATAACTACTGTATGGTGTGGTAAGAAAACAACAACATGCACCACAGAAGTAATACTGTATATGGGAGGAAAAATAAAAGGGATAAAAATAAGCAGTATGGTGATCTAAAGGGAAAAATCATATGGGTTAAACAAAACAAAACAGAATACTTATACTAACTCTCTTCATTATCATGGCGAATAGTAAGGTTGACACGCTGCTCTAGTTTGTATGCATCTGTGAGTGTCTCAAGGGTGTCCAAGGCATGAGAAAACTCAATCATAGGCAACTGGCTGGTGACACGCAGTAATCGCAACAACACTCCGTGGGCCAGCTGCTGTTTTTCTGTGAACCCAAGTTCTGAGGAAGAGAAGCCCTGTACAGTAGGTGAAGTTGAACCTTAAACTAAACATATTAGAGCCATAGGTAAACCCATTTACAGTACAGCCACATACAGTATTTGTGCAGTAATTCCTCTATAAGTCAGCTTTTTATTAGTTGTAACTGCATGAAACTGAAACAAATTTAATTAATAATGTTGGATAATGGGCCCTAACAAGGCCTCCCAGACCACATGGCCTCAGCCTCTTGAGTCTGGAGGAGGAATAACATCACTCATGAGGGAGTTAAAAGGTGAATAAGTAAATTGGATGGAAATTTAACATAGGAACAAATATACAGTACTGTAAAAAAGATAAATATCATCCAGTCAGTCAAAATTTAGCAATATAGATAGCATGTATGCTGACAATGACGCAGCATCTCTACACCATTCCCCACACAATGAGTTTCCAAGTGGTTGCATAAAAGTCTCACAAACAACTGGATAAGGCAGAAATGTTTGAGCCTATATTGTGCTAACTAATAGAAGAAGGTTTACTTTACCTCCAATAAAGTTCTTTCAATAATGTGGGACTTCACAACAATATAAACTGAATTCATAGCATTGCAAATAATATATCATAAGGTTTACAAATAAAGTGAACTTGGAGTTACAACAGCAGAAGCCTCATCACTAACATTAACTCTTCAATTTTTTTTTTAGAGTGAAGCCTTCCTTACCTGTGTCCAAGGGGGCAAGGGTGCTCAGATCAAAGGTGTGATCTGTTTGTTTGCTCTTTTTCTTCTTGGTGACTTTCCTGGAGTTACCATTGACTGACCGCACACTGTTGTTGTGTGCCGAGCTCTGAGGATGTAACAGAAACTCACTTACATATAACAGAAAATTAAGGCATGCAAATTACAAATGTATTAGTATCTTCTCATCTTGTCTGAGTTACTGAGTGCAAATCAACACTATTTATCCACTCCCCACCTCACACTATCCGATCACTCACTCCATTGATATAAGCAGAGGTTAGCGCTGCTCCATTCCTTGCAGCTGCTCTCTCATTGGATCTGGAGGTTGGTCGTGCGGGCGCCTTACCAGTTGACCTCTCAGACTGTCGCGCCACCCCCTTGTCTGCCTTTGTTGGTGGTCTCTCTGTTGTTCGAGGCACACTCTTCTCGATGGGCTTAATGGTCACTTTATCTGGGGGTCTGGCTATAGCCTTCTCCCCAGGTGGCTTGGTAGAGGCCTTAACTGGAGTAATGGTAACCTTCTCTGTAGATCTGACAGTTGTTGGCTTCCGTACTACTTTTGGAGCAACAAAATTCTCGTTGAACTTGTGTGCCAGCTGCTGTTGCTTGGGTAAACTCTTGGGAACAATCTTCTCAATGGTAACAGGACTGGTAATGTAGGATGAGGTGGGGGTCTTTTCAGGTGAGTTCCTGCAAAAGTAAGTCAAGCAACTCTAGTACAGTAATCTCTTCTTACAAAACACGCTTCATACTCATTGTCCTTATTAACAAAGTTTTTAACACTGTAATACATTTTTTTTAATGAGTTTGTGCAAAACTGTTGTTACAGAATTGCAATTTATAGGTTAGCCAAAAAGCACAGAATGGTACTCAATTCACAAATATAATATATGGCATCAAAACATGCAGAAATGTCTCTTACATAAAGAAAACTAACTGACCAATTATTATACCCATTATGTTCAGTCTCTGTTCACAAAAGTTAGCTACCACAATATTCAAATGCAAACCAGCTTCTATATATATTCTATTTTCTAAATACAAAAATTCACTTAGATATGAAGTTGATGGCATATGCTATACCATTGCAGTAATGGTATACAAACTGAAGTAAACAATTGATCAGGTATTCAAAATGCCAGATTTGAAATGGAAAAAAGCACACCCCCATAAAAAGGAACAAGCAGGTATATTCAGGATTTTACAATCATTTGGATCTACTTGGGCCCCCCATGAAGTATAATATGACAATTCAGGTACAAGATCAGCATATGTGACGGGTGCGGTGGGGTTGCAGGAGTGAAGGCGAAGCTGGGAGTAATATCGGAGACTCGTATATATATATATTTTAGTGCATGGTTTTGAAGAGTTAAGATACCCTCTATAAAATTTTCAATGTCTTTAGTGAATATAAATGATTTCCACAATTTTTGCCATCGGTGAGGTCTCTGTGGTCTGTAACCCTCACGGTATGTGAGGGATTACTGTACTATTGCAACCATGTCTGGTGTTGCCCACTAACTTATGTTGACATATAACAGCTGGAGTCTGCTAACAATTCAATCTGGTAAAGATAGACTAGAACTCTCTCTTTCTAATCCATCCATATGGATTAATAAAAATGGTTGGATGAACACCGCCCACTTTTCAGGGAGGAACTACACTAGTAAGTCCTCTCACAGGAAAAAACAAACAAATAGATCGTTAGTCCTCGTACCATTCCACTACTTACTATCTACCTGTCGTCTATCATAGGGATGGTGATTCGTACAACTTGGGACAAACTAGGCTCTGTGGATCACTGGGCTCATGAAAGGCATACAGCGAGACTACAAACAAATACATGGTATATAACTTCAAGAGTAAATGCATAAAGTTACCTGAGTTCAAGCTGCTCCTGAGCATCCCTGGCACTCCCCACAACTACCATCTCATTGGGAGAGAACTGGGACTTTTTTAGCTTGACAGTGATCTTCTCATGGCCAGGAAGAGTGGTGGGGGTGGAAAGTGGTACAGAGACTGAGGCATCAGGGAGGGTGATGCAAGGGGAATTTGGGGTGGTGTGGTGGAACTGTGAGATGGGCACCAAGCCAGGGGGATTTAGGACAGGTACAGGAACTTGACATGGTGGTGACACCCCCTCTGGTGACAACTGGTGTGCTGGTGGTAGGCCTTGAGCTGAGAGTCCCTGAGGTGACAATCCCTGCAGAAAACATTTATACAAGTTCTTCAATATTCATAACTAGTTCCTTAATGAGAATTCCACATAAAGATATATTCTTACATTTTTTACTGAGGTGGTTGCCAGCTGACCACACAGGCAATACATAAAACCCTCATTTTTGACAGGGATGCATTCCATAGAAAGCGGTTCCATAGTGAACCTATTTTCTCAACAGAATGTTAAGTTCCTAACTAATTTCTTGATAAAAAAAAAAAAAAAAAAAAAAAAAAAAAAAAAAAAAAAATGCTACTTATATACGGTATGTATATATATATATATATATAAATAAACAAAGAAACTATTTTAATGTTTTACTTTTATTACAAAAAGGAAAAATAAACCATACATTACATACTGTAATACATCACAATGCTAGAGAGAGAGAGAGAGAGAGAGAAATAATGATGCATAGCCTAAGTCTTATCTCTGTCATATCTATAGAGTAGCTTAATGTTTTCTTGAATTAACATTAACACATCAATAACTGACCTGTACGCTTTCTGCAGGGGGTCGCAAAGGCGTGTCGTGAACATGGGTATCATACACAACCAGTGTTCGAGCATCAGGACTCAGTCGGAGTCGCACCAGACGTGGGCACCTTTCACTGGGGTACAAAGATGCACCGGTGTTAATTGAAGCCTTTTTAAAATACAGTGTCATACAACATATGGAAAATGTAATTTTTATGCTCTACCAATGCCCTGAATAAACTTTAAACACCGTGAACTTGTATTACTATTTTTTCAGAATATAAATACAGTACAGTACACATGTGGAAGACAATTTCCTCCCCAAAAGTCCACCAAATTTCAGGAAGTGTACCTTTACTCAAATTTGATACAACAATAACTGCAGGACTATCAGCCTAACAAATACCATAACAATACTGAGTACCGGTAACATATAAAAGCTTTGACCATCACAACTGAATGGAGTACTGAAAAAAGCCATGATTAACTCTTGCATAACAGCTACATCTCCACGAGTATATAAAATCATTCATTCTGACACCAATACAACCAGGCTAACTCTTTAAATATTTCAATTACAAAAGCGAACTAAATGGCAGTTTTGATCTACGTCATACTGGTGTTACATAACACCACTGAAATAAACAATCTTTTAAAATTATATTAATACTTCAGTATATGATAGCAAAACACAGTATTATTTTCTAAACAGACTCAAAATACTTCCTCAATTCCTTAAAATTTGTGTTATATAGTAAAATGGTGCAGTAGTGGGGAAAGTGGAACATAAGAAGGCTAAGTTATCTCTTTTCACTCACCTCCAGTTAGTTCTCTAATTTAGCTTTCCTATTGCCACAACAACCATCTTTCCATGCATAAGATTTAAAGTAACTAAAACACTGAGGTGATAGTTTGTTAAGAAAGTATTAGAATCAGGGGGAAAGAAATGGGTTGAGGGTGGGGCAGCCTCACCCCCACCACCACCCCCCTTCCCGAGCAAAGCAACACATTTCACATTACATATCACATTTTATCACCTCAATACAGAATAGTAAACAGCAGCACATCTTGCCTAAAGCCTGTAGGTGACCCAAAGAGGCTGGAGGGGCCCAAAGGACACCAAAACCGAAGTGAATTACCAAGGTCAGGAAAACCCTCGGAAATGCTCGAAAACAAAGGGTTTCCGTGGAGCACCAATATTACCCATCATATCACCCACCTAAATTATTTCCTTCACTAGAATTAATATATCTCGTGCTTCTGTGCCATTATACTCACTCGTTTCCTGGTCTGCCCGGACGACCATTATCTACAGAGCACTGGTAATCCAACTGGCCATACTTGAGACGGAAATTGAGGTCCCGCATCTGGTCCAGGGTGAGGCAGTAGTTTTCCAGTTTTATAGCCTTTTTTAACACTAACCGTAGCCCATACAGCTCCCTGTGCTTCTCTATGGCCTTGTTCACATCACGGTAACAGATGAAACTCCTCCCCGTGTGCAATGGGGAGAAAACAGCTAAATTGTTTGGCTGCATCGAGGAGGACACCACCTACCACCGAGGCTAAGCCAGTGTTTGGATGCGGGTGTGGCCTACTATACACTGTACTTGCCTTATAGCTACATTACCGGTGAAGACTAATTTATATATAAGTTTAACATGAAAGACCAGCCACCTGAGAAATTACAATAAATCTTAGTTACTTTCTCTAACCAAAACAATTTTCCTGGAGCTGAAGTCAGAGTCAAAATATGTTATCGGACGTGTGGCAACGCTTCTCCTCCCTCAAAGTTTATTAACAACTCGACTAAATCAATTTTCTGATCCCATAGGTTAATATTTATGTTGGTATTTCTAAGTCAGATGTATTATTTAGTGGGTCAGAGCAAAGGAAGTACGAATGAGAAATAGATATGGAAAGTTGTGAGGAAATAACAGCATTATGCCTGTGGTCCGTGTTTTAATGAGTCTCCCTCCTTCACCCCCTCCCCTCACCCATACCTCCAACCCTCAGACCATTCCCTTCTCATTCCACTCTCCCTACCTCCCTCTCCTTTCTCTCATCTCCGGCCTCTCCTTATATTAGGGCTCCTACCGTCACGTCCATCTCTCCATCTCAGTCTCATTTTTTTTTTTCAGACCTTATCTCTCCAATCCTCTCCTTACCTACAGTCACGTCCATCTCTCCATTCCAGCCTCATTTTTTTTTTTTTTTTTTTTCAGAACACCTCTGTCCAATCCTCGTCTTCCCTTTCCACAACTACACATTTCCTGGTATCACAATATCGCTCAATGTGATTTATGCCGGTCCTATTTAATTTTAACCTATACCTCGGTAACATCTTAGGCTACGTGACAATAATATCAGGCTGCCTCAGACTTATCAGTGATGACTGTAATTGATTGAAGTTTTGGGTTTGCTCGTGCCAACCCTAACACCGTGTCTCTTTCATTGTCTACGGATAATATATGACTTTAACAGAAAATGAGCATAACCATTACCTGGGAGGCTGGGAGACATGCTCTTTACCATTTTAGAGTTTATTGATGATTTAAGCAGGGGCGATGCCTTGACGAAGCGTTGGAGTTTGGGTTTCCTCATACACTAGTCTTACGCTATGGGCCACGTGCTTAGGGAAATAGGTAAAATATAGGGATGGGTCTATGTAAGGCTAAATCTAATGAGACATATGTACACGTGGGCAGCAGAGTTGGCTTGGGTTGGGCGGTGTTAGGGACCCTGTGATCATGTATGAAAATTGAAGGCTTCTGATTCCTCTTGACCATGCCAGGAAACACGCTCCTTCCATATACAGCAGGTGTGTGTGTCTCGTGGCAATATTTGAAGGACTCATTTACCTCCAATTTTCTGACTACATCACAGGGTTCCTAAATTGGTACTGGGTTAGATTGGGTTTGAACTCGGTATTTTTACGTTACGTTGTGAAGAATATGGATGAATTGAATTATGAATAAGGTTAAAAATGAAGTAGTTCTAAGCCAGAAAGACCTTGAACCAGAAAGGAGAAAACAAAAAACATAGGAGGGACAGCGAGCACGAAGGAATACGAAGAAAAGGAGGGAATAACAGGGAAAAAGAAGAAAAGGATTGGCTCAGGTCCGAATGTGTGCCAAAACCCTTGAAATTCTATCCAAAACAGTTGTTCTCCTGTTTTGTGTATTTGTATGGTGTTGATTATTGATAACTGTCTGGAGATAATTAAGGAGGATGCATATCTTTAGTTTTCGTTCACACATACCACTGTCAGTTCTAATGTATAATCCAATAAATAGTTATCACATCTATTTGAAATTTCACACAATGGAACTTGAAATAGAGACAAATTTATGGCAACAATGAGAGAGAGAGAGAGAGAGAGAGAGAGAGAGAGAGAGAGAGAGAGAGAGAGAGGAGGTTGAGTATGCAAACACTGTAACCCTTCTCACTCCTATTTCTCCTAAGGTATAGGATGCAATTATACAAATAGCAAAAAAAATGTTGAAGGGAATGTAGAAATGAATTAATAATACAAACTTTAGGAACTAGGACAATGGGATTAAAATCGGAGAGGGGGAATATATGATAAGAGAAAGGTCAGCAGGCAGGGTTGTGGCCACGGCTGCTGTTGCTGACATTTCTGACTACAACCCTCTGACATATTGTAAGGCTCCTGTGTTTGAAATGTCCCTTGGTTGGGTTCCGGCGCGACTGAAATCGACGTGATAAGCTTTTTCCTATGATATAATCGGGAAGGGAGGATTTTTGCACTTTCAGGTAGAGTTGGAACCGTTTTTAGTTCATTTGTATCACTGGTAACCCACATCACATATACTATAGGCGTTTCTGTATATGCTATAATATTAATGCGAATGTTAACAAATTGTGAAAACTTTTAGGGGTTGTTTTAGGAAGACAAGAGTAAATTTTCTCCTATAAGACTGTATTCCTCCTGTTCTAACAAAGCGAAATCTGAATGCGTCACTAACAATGAAACTATTGCGAGAGTGTGAAATAGAGCAGAAACGAGATTGTTGGTTGGCTCCCCGTGTAGTGAGTGAGTGAATGTTGTGCAGAATGTTGTGCAGGGAGGCGTTGCAGTGAGCCAGGCGCCTTCCTCACCTGCTCGGTAGCGAAACATCCTCCAATTTTATAACACTGACGCTAAATAAAACTCAGCTGGACAAGGCCATAGACAAGAACATATCGTCTGGTCCCGATGCCCGAGGTACGACGGCCATATAAAATGTATAGGCTTCATACCCCGAGCATTGGGCATCATCAGGACCCGACGATAATTATGTTCTTGTCTACGGCCCTAAGTGCAATATAAATTTGTAACTTTGATAGCGTTATTAGGTTATACTGAAAAGAGACAAATATAGGTAATGCGATAAATAAAGGGTTCAATTAGCGTACACTGGCGTATGATATCTTCTTTTATTGGTTTTGTTTCCATTATATATTCACGGTACAGAATGTGGTTCGATAATTCTCACATGTGTTTATGATATTAACCACTTAAGGATTACAACGTCCAACCCAGACAAAACATACAGAAATAAAAGCAGACTAAAAACACAAACAGATAAGCTATATAACTTCTAGCCCAGAAGAAACAAACAGAAATAACTGCAAGACTAAAAACACATACAGATAACATACGACCCAGACAAAAGAAAAAAAAAAAAAAAAAAAAAAAAAAAAAGAAAGTGGCAAGAATATGATCACCAACAGACATGCACCTATAACCATGAATGCAAGGTTTTTATTTTACTGTGAAGGGAAGAAGGAAAGCTGTGAATATTCCACTAGTGACCCTGTGCATGTGGATGTGGTGGCGTGAAGCGGCTTGTGTGTGTGTGTGTGTGTGTGACAACGTGGGGATCAGAAATGTCCAGGGATAAGAATGAAACTGCACCTCTGCTCACAACACAGTCAGTCAGTCATCTTCTCTTACGTTCTATTGTTGTATATATGGATTTCATTAACTTGATACATCCTTTCTTCGTTTCTAATTTTTTTTTTTTACATTATGGATCTTCTTTTATTTCGTTTCCATCATCACATATATTTACCTTTCTGTCTTCTCTTGGTGTGTGTGTGTGTTTGTGTTTTTATTAAATCTATTACTACCACTTCTTTCCACATGTGCACAACGGCAGCCACTTACCAATACAGAATAAAACAAGTACCATTCATTACACTCATCCAGCCACACACAGTACTCTTGGTGGTAATAAAACTCCCATGAATGTAGGATTAATTTCTACGAGATGATGAACAACCAAAGCAGGATCTACCTTCCACTCATCACTTCTATATTATGTATTGGTGGCAGACAGAACCCCCTTCTCCATTTCTATCAATTATGTTTTATTTATACTCGTATTTCACAGAATATCGACAATAGTAAAAAAAAAAAGAAAGGCTTAAGTACCCCCGTGATGTACTCAGAGAATTGGAGGTTAGAGTGTCCTTCAAACATAGCCACGAAACACCACCTACATTAAAGGAGTATGTTTCGTAGCATAGTCAGGAGGAATCAGAAGCCACCAGTTCTCATACACGATCACAGGGACCCTCAATTAAAGTGATACTAAAGAGTTGGCAAATCTGGATTAACTGATTTCTCCAAACAATTCCAAGCAACAGGCCACCACAGTATTTCTTTATCTAGCCCTGTTTTCTTGCATACTTAGGAGGAATCAAGACGCTGCCCTAATGTACCATAAGTATATAGCATCTCCTTAACACTTCGACTATAACTGTCCGCCATTTTGTATGCTGTTCGTCACCCACACGTACCCACGATTCACGCTCCCAAGGTCACTCACTGCTACTACTACTACTACTACTACTACTACTCAGTGCTACTACCACTCACTGCTACTATTACTGCTACTACTACTACTACTACTACTACTCCTCCTCAGTGATATTACTACTGCTACTACTGCTACTACTGATACTACTATTACTACTACTACTACTACTACTACTCATTGCTGCTACTACTACTCACAACTACTACTACTACTACTACAACTACTACTACTACTAATTCCTCCACCGTGCTTGGTAATCTATATATATAGTAAAACAGACAGACCCCTTCAACCCACCCAACAGACTTAATAGGGAACCTTGTGATGTAGACAGAAAATTGGAGGTAAACGCGTCCTTCAAACACACCCACGAAACACCACCTATGTATATATATATGAAAGGAGCGTGTTTCGTGGCATAGTCAGGAGGAAACAGAAGCCAGATAAACAAATAATAATAGTGGCCTGTTGCTTGGAATAGTTGAGTTAAGGGGTCAGTATACATTTGGTACACTGGAGAAACTTGATTCCTCCAAACCATTCCAGGAAACAGGACCAGATTGACAAATATAATGGTATCCTGATGCCTGGAAGAATTTGGAGGTAGCCTATCAGTTGCTCCAGATTTACTAACACTGTATTTTTTACCCTCTTAATTAAAGAAGATGAAAAGTACGAGTAGAACACCAAGTTTTATTTTATAATTTTTGTAATAAAGTTAAGTAAATATCTATGAACGAATTACGCTTTTGATATATATTACTATAACAATTTCCGCTTTTGTTTTACGAATAATATATATATATTTTTGAGGTTAACTCATCAAGGTATAAAATAATAATAAAGTGCTGCACCACGTGAGACATTGAAAGGTGTTACAGGATTATTGGGTCTGACTGTACACTGAGATCCTACCAGCTGAGGAACTTCAACAACAACAACAACAACAACTACTCTACCCACTGATGTAACTATTATCCACAAATATACAGTATATATATATAATTTTTATAGTTTCAGGGCTCGTTTGTTAATAAAAAAAAAAAAAAA